>OMNM01020037.1:2102-12245 GCA_900302745.1 Parablennius parvicornis | reverse complement strand
CCTAGAGTTTCTTAGTTTTCACTCGGGATGCTTTTTCTTTACAAATACAAATCCAGGTCCTCCAATCTGACAATTGCCCCCCTCAGGGCCACCTGACCCCTTACATGCAGCCTGTAAACTGGTCCGATCTGGTTTTCACTGTACCTGGTCCTCTCTGCGTTACAGTAGACCTTCAGTTTCCCCGCTGAGCACAGGAACCTGGCAACGGGAAACACAACAGCACAATCTGACATCATTTTCTCTCTTTTCAAACATTTTCCTTTCAACAGTTAGTAGCACACTTCATAAAAATGTTATATAAAGTGTCCTGTTCCAATAAGTAGCGGTGAATTTGCCAGTAAACAGAATGTAGCAAAACAAAACAAAAACAAAAGAATATTCAGAATCAATAAAGCTCAAATAAGTGAATAAAACTAAGTGGTGACAGTATCCACCCACTCTCACACACCTGCTCCACATTCCACATAAATACTGAACACTATACAACTTTATTAAAGATTTTGTTATTTCAAATGCAATATTTCCTGAAATACACACATGACCTGTATATGTGTTGCAGTGTAAAAGCACTGGTGCAAAGCAGTATGTATCACAGAATCCCTATTTCTAACAGATTGAATTGTAAACCAACCGTCTGCAGCGTGCCAGGCCGGTCCTCAGGCTCTGTGTGAAAAGCTGGATCCAGTGATGTCTGAGCACCACCGTCTGAGACAGGCTGAGGTGGAACTCCTCCTGCGGGCTCAAAACCACACCCAGAGTCCCTGCTGTCCGGAGCAATTCCCCCAACAGCTCCGTAAAGTCCTCCTCAGGCTGGTCTGGTGATGGAAGAATAGAGATATCTTCACACCGCCAATTCATGAAAAGTGACATCGGTGATGTTACACTGCCTCAGAAATCCAGCAGCAGTGGCTGTACTAGCAGAGGCGCAATGATCAGTCAGTCGACACAGTTTTGGTCTTACATGTCAAATACACATAGGTGGCCCAGTTTCCTCTCTCGTGCTTGAAGGAGCGTATACGTCCACCATGAAGTGAGCTGTCTGTAGTCTGTGGCTCCTCTTCATCTGGAAACATGGCCAACAGGCATCCAGGCACAGGAAGTCTGCCAGAAACACAGTGACACAAACACCATTTAACATTACATGCTGTCCTCAGATAGAGATAACTCAAGTAACATGTTTAGATCACTTTCTTTTCACATCACATTCAGGGATATTTACACACATGACACAGTTTAGCCAGGGGGATGAAACAGACCTGTTTCTAGACACCAGCTCCTCAGTTTTAGGTTTCTTTTTCGCAGGGAAATCACCATCATCATCGCCATCATCATCTTCCTCGTCCTGCCTCTTTAGAGTCAAACTTTTCTTGCTCTGAGCTTCACTTCCGGCCTCCGCGTCCTCCTCCGAGCTGCTGCTGCTGTAACCGACCAACATGTCCAACCATCACATCGTACAGAACTCAAGTCCGGGCTAGAAACGGCGTCGCATAAACTTGTTAAAGGTTATTTTAATTCATTGTAAGTCCACAAACAGCGCGGGACCTCGCCATTTCCGGGGTAAACAACCTGTTGTAACAATGTTAACGGTCCCAGTGCCACACGGCGCAGCCGGTTACTTTGTTCCGCTTTTGTCTTCAATCTGCACTTCGTAGCTTAAAGAAAACCTTATTTATTCATTTTACTTACTGCACATAAAATATACATTCAGAGGCCCTTTTATCTTGAAAATACATTAAATGTGAAAATTGTATAAAAGCACGTCTTAACATTTAACCAGTTGTGATAAATAAAGTAATTATCTTGAACCTTTCATAAAACAATTTTCTATTCATTGACTCATTCATTAAACTTAATTTGTTTTGCGATATTGAATTTCTTCTCGGCAACTAAACTAGTTTAGGCTTAAAATGGCAAAACTATGGAAGCTTGATTGAGAGTTGTCTTCATTCTTAATGTTGTGGTACAAGATTAGTGTACAACATTTGTGTTATTTAATGTGCATTATACCAATTATATCATATATTTGCAAATCATATTAATGATACTAACCCTCACGCATAAAATGAAGAAAGAAATGTTCAAACTTGACTGGTGGCGAACATAAAATAACTCCCTTTGTCATAAAGTTTGCAAACATATTCTGTTGTGCTTAATCAATGAGATAGTTATGACAGTAAATTGTAAGGTAACCATGCATTTAATAAATGGTTTAATTGGGTTGCTCATACCAAACAAGAGTTCCCAATGATCATTAGATTATTATATTTAAATGCAAAGGATGCACATGCATTGTGTATTTTTGAAAAGATAATAGGAGTATCTGCGGCAGGTATAATAAAAAAAAACAAAAAAACAAAACAATTGGTACATCCTCTGCAGTGAAAAATATTGTATTTAATGCATTGTGTAAGATGCAATAATGAGATGGATAAATACATTCACAATCAAAACAAAGAACTGGTTTTAACATATACTCTAAAATCGCAATTATATCTCTGTGTGCGTGCGTGCATGCATGTGTGAGTATGTGTGTGTGTGTGTGTGTGTGTGAGAGAGAGCATGCCAATTAAGTCTTGCTTTATTCATGTTCCCGTGCGCGGGCAGGGGCTCCGGTGCTAGCCGACAGCTAGCTTCCAATTTATTCCAAAATGCTTGTTATTTCGCCGCCGGGGAGGATGCCCTGCGACTCTGGTGCATGCCAGCGAGAAAAGGTGTTGTTTTTGAGGCGATAAAGGAATGTGCGAGAGAATTTGCGCCTTTTTTAATGATCCCGCCGAACGGAACCTTTCGGCCGCCGGAGCCTCGGCAGCTTTAACAACGGAGCATCGGAGCGCCTTTTGCGGATGTGAGGAAGGAACCTAGCGCGGTCTTAAGGTGGAGCCGCTAACCCGGCGATATATCGGCGCTACCTGGTTATAGTGACCCGACGCCGCAGGTCAGTACCCACAGGACTCTCATCGTTGTTGTTTACACGCACCCCTCGAATATCTACCTGGCTAATATTTTCCTCGAAGCTAACGATGCTAACAGTGCTAACGTCACGTTCATTTTTACGCTTCTGTGGCTAAGCTAGGCTAGGCTAAGCTAAGCTATGCTTCGTCCGTAGACTCTATGATGCGCAGACGCTGCCTTCCACTTTTTAGCCGCGAATTGCCGAGTGTTTTGAATTTCTGCATGGATAAAGATAGAACCACACACTCGGCCTGGCGTTAAGAGTTTGTTTGAAAAGCGTGTAATAATGAGCTCACTTGCTCCCGTGTATTTGCGTTTTAGCGGATGTTGCACATCTTCGAAGCGTCTCCATTGTTTACAACCAATTAGTTTAAAATCGTGCCAACATCAAGCAAAAAAATTGCCCCTAATACACGTAAAGTGAGGAAACGCGATCCGTTTCTCACATTTAGAGACAATAAAACAATACTCCCCTTATTGTTATGTAAATGAGAAAAGCTTGGCTTTTTTTTTTTTTTTACCTGGAACAACAATACGGATCTAAAAAGGTCAGCATTTGATTATTGGCTAACTATGTTAATAATTTTGAAATGTATTGATTTCCACACTCCCCCAGAATCTTGTGCAAGAAACACTTTAGTAGGTGTTCCTCATGAATTGGCCACCTTCTATAGATGAAAGCAACATCTTACATGCATGCGGTGCATTACAATAGTGCAATCGTGGTCATTTATAGTGGCCATTTAGATGCATTAAAACCCCTCTGACAATAGAAAGCTGTACTTTTTAAAAGTTGAATTAACAGCATATCTAACTGAGGAGTACATCATCCCATCTTTAGGAATGGAATTTTGATATAAGGTGGGTGATTAAACCTTTTGTGTCTCAAGCCATAGCTGTTATTTTGGTTTTTTATTATGTGAGCCACAATAACAAACAATACAGTGAAATAAAAACAACTGCTACACATGCAGCAGGTTACCCCGATAAAACCAGAACCAAGAGCCAGCTATATCAACTTTCCTGGAAGTGGGTGTTAAATCTTGCATAGAATTTTCAAGTATGTATTATATAAATGTGTGAAATATTTAGATTTACACTTCTCATAATCACCCAAATACTATATTCTGGTTTTTGCTTTGACTAAATATTACTTTAAATAGGTTCAGTAATAAGCAAAATATTTGATTATATTCATTATGCTACCAGTGAGTCATTAAGGTTATTATATTATTAAAACCATCAGTCTTCAGAAGAGTTTTTGCTTTAAATTCTCAGATACGAGTGGTTTTGGCTCCCTTTACATTTTTAAACTACTTTTATGAAATAACAATTGTCTAAAATTGTGTATTTATCAATCATCCTAACAAAAGACAGTTAAATGAATAATAATGTAAATGGTGATGCTCGTAGTTTAATATAAAACTCATCACTGTCGCATCCAAAGCTTTGATGAAGTTTATCCTCAGCTCCTTAACTGATTAAATGGATAGCACATTTTTATATTACAGTTTTTATTTTGTACTTAAAGAACATGAGATGTGGTTGAATTACATGCTTTGGAGAAGCTTTGTGTCGTTCTGAGGCTCTTTATTGGATTCAGTTCATCTTGTGACTGTTCTTATAGTGCTGATGGTAGCTTTTATTCATATCGATTTTTTTATATGGTTGGATTGTTTACTGAAGTTAATTTTGTAATCCATATAAAAAACAAATTGCCGATTTGAAGTGTAAAGCACAGAAAACATGGATGGAGATAAAGACATCTGGAGTGATATTAACAATAATAATCTTATTTATATTGTGCCTTGGCAAAGCATTTCCAATAAAAAAGGCTGCAAGAAGACAATTTATATCCATCCATGGTTGTGCATCTGAGGATCTTTTAAAAAGCATGCTTTTGCATTTTGATTTCTTCTCCTTCAAAGCACTTTAAATTAAGTTGATGATATATGATAAGGAAAGCCAAAGCGCAGTTAATCCAATCCGATACTAGTTTTCAGTGCTGCTATGGAACAGAAAAACAAAAATATAATTGACAACCAACGAGACCTGATCAAAGACACTGATGTTTCCTTAGTAGTTTCTCTTACGTATCTTGTACCATTTGTGAGGATTTCTTTCTCATTTTGTGTGATTGCGGTAGACCCTATGTAGTCCATGATGTTCTTGATAAGCACTCTCAGATCGAGACTCATCGCTCGCCACACATACAACTGTATGCAGACTGATTGCTTTGTGATGTTTCTTTTCTGATCCTTTTTTAACTTGTTTTCCAAATAGACACCATTTGAAAGGTGAGGATACAGTGAAAGTTGTTTGTCCTCCACTTCTGAGCACACGTCTGGACTCCACACAGCTCGTGTCCTCTGCACGTTGCTGCTTCAGTCATCAAGGCCTCTGTTCACTGAGAGTCCTTTCCAGTTCTTCGGTGCCACTTGCAGCCATGGAGTGAGTTCTTTTTCCCTTGATACACCCCCATACTCTCAGAAGTTTTGCTTATCCTCAAAATATCTCATGATGTCTCTTTTCTTGTAGTTGGGCCACACCTGCTGCCAAACTGAACCCCTACACCCGAGCCCGCATGAGTGAGGCATGGCAGCAGCACGCTCCGCCTCCTGTCGTCCACACCATCCCTTCAGGGGCGGAGAACGCGCTGGGCTGTGCCGTGTATGGTATCGTTCTGCAGCAGGACGCTGCGTCTCTCCAGCAGCAGCAGCAGCAGACCCAGCATGGCCAGCACAGCCAGCAGCAGCAGCAGCATGGAGGTGGGCAGCACAGTCAGCAGCAGCAGCACCCGACCCAGCAGACCTCTTTACAGGTTGGGACAGAGGGGGGACACAAGTGTGGGGCTTGTGGTCACGATATCTCCCATTTGTCCAACCCACACGAACATCAGTGCATGGTGAGTCAGGACAGGTCCTTCCAGTGCACTCAGTGCTTGAAGATCTTCCACCAGGCCACGGACCTGCTGGAGCATCAGTGCGTTCAGGTAGAGCAGAAGCCGTTTGTGTGCGGAGTGTGCAAGATGGGCTTCTCCCTGCTCACCTCTTTAGCCCAGCACCACAGTTCACACAACAGCTCCAATCCCATGAAGTGTTCCATCTGCGAGAAGACCTACCGACCCGGCTCTTCTGGCAACGCCACGCCCAACTCCTCCAGCAACTCCCAGCAAGCTGGTGGTGATGGGGCTTCAGCCAGCAGCAGTTCATCCATCCTACCCTTCCCGTCAGCCCGGGACAGGCCGTACAAATGCTCCATATGTCAGAAAGGCTTCAAACATCTTTCAGAACTTACACGGCATGAGAGGGTGCACACGGGAGAGAAGCCCTTCAAATGTGACACATGCGACAAGGCCTTCAGCCAGTCGTCACACCTCCAGCACCACCAGCGGACGCACAGCAACGAGCGTCCCTTCAAGTGCGCTGTGTGTGAAAAGAGTTTCAAGCACCGCTCCCACCTCGTGCGCCACATGTACGTGCACTCCGGCGAGCACCTGTTCAAGTGCAACTTGTGCGAGTTGCACTTCAAAGAATCGTCCGAGCTCCTGCACCACCCCTGCCACCCGCAGGGCTCCCGCCCGTTTCGCTGCGCTACCTGTGGGAAGGGCTTCAAGCGGCCGTCGGACCTCCGCCAGCACGAGCGCACGCACTCAGAGGAGCGTCCCTTTCACTGTGACGAGTGTCAGATGAGCTTCAGGCAGCAGTATGCACTGGTGCGCCACAGACGCACGCACAAAGACCCCACCGACCGGCCCTTCAAATGCAACCTCTGCGACAAGGGCTTCATGCAGCCCTCCCACCTTCTTTACCACCAGCATGTCCACGGCATGGACAACCTGTTCAAGTGCGCCTCCTGCCAGAAGGAGTTCAGTCAGTCGGGAGAGCTGCTCAGACACAAGTGCGGGGAGCCGTCCACCTCCTCGCCCGACAAGCCGTACAAGTGCGACGTCTGTGGCAAAGGTTACAAAAAGAGCTCCACGTTGCAGCGTCACCAAAACTCACACTGCCAAGAGAAGCCCCTCAAGTGTTCGCTCTGCGACCGCCGCTTCCTGTCATCCTCGGAGTTCGTCCAGCACCGCTGCGACCCGTCACGGGAAAAGCCACTGAAGTGCCCGGAGTGTGAGAAACGTTTCAAGTACTCGTCGGACCTGAACCGACACCGACGCGTGCACACGGGTGAGAAGCCATACAAATGTGGCCACTGCAACAAGGGCTTCAAACAGCGCGAGCACTTGACCAAACACCAGAGCACACACTCCCGAGAGGGGCAGTTCAAGTGTGTGTGGTGTGGCGAGCGATTCAGTGACTTGGGCTCTTTGCAGGATCACACGGTGCAGCACACAGCGGACGGAGGCGGTTATCCCGTGCCGCAGTGCTTATAAACCTTTTTTTTTTAAATTTTATTATTTGCTCTGAATGAACAGAACTGTAGGCACTGTGTCCTCTTGTCTGCCCCCTACAGGCTGTTTACCAGCCTCATTTTACACAGACATATTACTCTCATTCCCACCGTCAGGGTTTTATTCCTCTGCTTATCCGACAACGTGAATCAGAACTTCTTAATTCCATGAAAAGAAAAAAAAAAGATTTGTCTTCTCACCTCAGCGTCACACTCGGACATTGAAAGCAGCGCTGAGGCCACTGTTACTTCACTCCCGTCATTCACACTCACTTCCAGTCGTGTGGGATTGTTGCATAACAAATACGTAGGTTTTACCCTCAAAGAGAATAAAACCAAAATGTTCCTCTCATCCTGACAAACACTTCAAAATCATATTTTGAATCCACCTCTTGTTGGAAAGATCCCAGCGTCAGGTCACAGCAAGACTAAATAAAAATCATTGGTCTGCACGCAGCTTAATGTCAGACCAAAAGATTCCAATGCTCTCCTAAATCTGTTTCTAGTCTGAGGCTGTACTTCAGTGCTTGAAAGGTTTGACACTTTGATTAATTAATCTTCAGTCCTTACTACTTTCCCAGCAGTTTATTTAACTCCTTTGGTCCCACGTCAGCAATTGACCCTTTTCTATCAAAGAATGACCAATACGTTCCCTCAGTTTAAATGGAGTGAAACATAGTTGGTGTGATTTGGGATGGTATTATCCGACAATTAAATAATCCCCATGATGCTGCGCCCTGATTCTAAGCAACTCGCCAAAGTGACCTGTTAGTCCCGCCTTTCAGTACAGCCACATTAATTTCAACCTTACACCTCCTTCTCTCTCAGCCTGTACATATTATGGATGTGTGAGTGTACTTAGCCAGGTGATGAGTTGTCCAACTTGTCTTTCTTAAAAAAAAAAAACAAAAACAAAAAAAAACCAAAAGGAAAAAAAAACATTGAGAATCTGTTTTTTTTGTTTTTTTTGTATTATTGCTACATTTTATCATGTGAAATGTTTGACAAAAGTTGTGTTTCTTTTGTTTTGTCAGTGATTGAGCCAGTATGTCGCGGGTGTGACCTCAAAGAGATGCCTGCGTGCAAGTGTGTGAATGTATAGCGGTTTTCTGATAAACGAGGGAATTCAGATTGAAGAGAAATGTAGTAGAGCTGTGTTTGCAAACCTGCGGCATTTTATCTGTTCTTTTAAAAGTATTAGTAATGTCTAACCTTGCTGGTCTGTGTCGAGCTGTTTTTGCTGGATTCACCTGTATGTGGGGCCGTCATAAGAGGAGGAGTTGTGTGTATCTCACTGTGTGTGTGTGTATTGATGTTCAGACTTGATGATATTTGAGATTTGTGCTTATGACTATGAGCAGAGCAAAAATTGTTATAATTTCTAATCATATCATACAACGTTCATGTCTAATATCTTCTTGACAGTCCTTATAAATCTAAACCTGTAAATGTCTCTGCTTTAGCCTCCACCATAGTTGGGCTGTTGAGTCTTTTTTCAAATGGATTTTGTTCTGCCATGACAAACATTTTCCATAGGTTTTAATTTGCCCTCAGTTTAGATTTGCAAGCTCACTCTTGTCAAGTTAGGTCATTTCCAGTTTTCTATGTGTTGTTTGAAATTGCTGGCCATCGCTACAGTCCTTGCGTGTTTCGAAGTCTGCAAGCTTAGAAGACGTAGCCCAACAAGAATAAGCCTGCTAATCAATATTGAGGGCAAAGAAAATGGCAAAGCTACTTGTAAAAGCTGCCAACTGAAAGCCTGTGAAGATGGAGGTATTTGCAGGTCCCGGTCAGACCTGAATATGTGAAGTGTGAGACCTGTAACTGTAGGTACTGTAAATCTCGGTACACATGGCGACATGTCTTACAAACGCCTGATGTGTGCATACTGTAAATATCAGTATACGCACATTCCTTTACACATGTACAAGTGTTATAGTTTCAGTTCACAAATCATATTGCACACCTACCAATATCAATAAGCTCACGCATTTCAAAGATACACAACTCTCCCTGGAATCTAGTGCAGCGGCCCCATACCTGTACCCTGTGTTTAATAGTTACCATGTTTTTTAAATGCCTTTTCATTCAGTCATTTCCAGTTACACATCCTCTGTGTTGTTGTGGGGTTTTATTATTACATTAGAGTGAATGATGCCTCTTTTTTTTTTTTTCCCCCCCAATGCCATGAGATTCTAGTTGTGCTTACGAAGATTTGACCAGCCGTTGGTTTTTCATGTGGAATGCCATCACTCTTTAGTTTAGCTGCTCTCTCTGTCGGCTCATGGTTTGAGTGCAGAATTGGAAACTATTTAATACAACGCAAGGACACAGAGATAACACGGTTCTTATTTTGAATATATTTTTTGTTTAGCCTTAAAGTGAGGCTACGTTGCCTCTTCGCCTTGTCTTCTCTTCTGATTTGTCTCTTGTCCATCATCATAATAAGATCAAATAGTTGCTCCTTTCAGGAACTATACTTTACTTTAATTTGAATCTAGCATTATAAAAAAGGTGTTTTTCTTTATAAAGTAAAGGAAAAGTACTATGCTTTGTCCTGGTTTCACATTTGTTTATATTTCTTTTATTGATATTCTTTAAATTGATATGAATATGTGTATTACTGGAGGGAGAGACCAGGGCCTTGGGGTCATGTTGAAATTGTTCAGATGTGTGTTGACACATTGACAAGGATTATATTCAAACCAGCGCCAACCCCCACAACTTTGAGAACTTTTTGGTCTTAGTACCACTCAAGGTTGGTGGTGTAAAAGTGGTGACTGCATCAGG
>OMNM01020035.1:3862-15510 GCA_900302745.1 Parablennius parvicornis | reverse complement strand
GTTTTCATTGTCCTTGTGTGCGTCTTAGAAAACAGCTTTAGGTTCTTCCAAACCTCCTTGAGTAGATACTGTAGAAGTGGCGTTTTGAGCTGCAGAACCTTCCAAGGCCACAGGCGATGGATTGTGTTAACAGTACCCTCACTAATCCCACACTGAGTTTGCTTCCCAACTTGGGCATTCACTTCTTTTCACATTCTCTCTGGACCAGTCCACAACTTCTCAGGCACATCTTCAGGCTGAGTGTCTGAACACTTGACATAGATTTTCAGCTCTTGTTGAAATAAAAGTACAAGTGCTGGTGAGCCCTTTGAGCACAGGTGTATGCTTGTGTGTTGTACAACAGTGTATACACACATTTTTTTTTATAGAGATCTGGTATTACTGTAAGTCTTGCTCAAACATCATTTTGCAATTCACCTTTTCTTCAAGCTGAACTGAAATTTTAATGGATCAGAACAATTGCTTTGCTGTGAAGGTACAACCTCAATGGAAGATTGAATTTATTTTTTTTTGCATGTAGCATAAAGCTTGTTTTAAAGAAGGGAATCATTTCATTGTTCTTGCAGGTACTTTTACAACTTAGCTAGCGGCGAATGGGTTCTTTCTACTCTCAGTAGCATTAAGTATTTGCACAGAACACAAGGATTTTGAGAACTCTCTGAAAAATGACAGAGTGCAAAATTCCTTAGCACAGACATAAAATGTGCTTGATTTAAGTTTGATCTAATTTTTCACACAGCCCTTTACATTGATGGTTTGTTTTCTTCAACAGGGTAATGCATATATTACCTGCATGCCTGGTCCTGTCAGAAGGTGGAATTACCCCGTACCTCTGTGTTTAGGTAATGTATTATCTTATACATTCTGACATCTCTTGTGAACAGGATCTCGATGTGGTAATAGTGTCGACAACGTGACTGTATTTGCAAATAGCAGCTCAAGCTCTTCCTTTAGTTCTTTGCTATTCACCTGTCCTCGGTGACTCTTTTGTCTTTTAATCCCCATATTCTGCCTTTCTCAAATATCAAAATTTTAGTCATATTTAGTGACACAGTAGATCAGTGGTCTCACAGAGGACTTGGTATTGTATTAAAGAAAGCAACAATTTTATTTTAGGAGAAGTGGAATGATAATGGTGGTTGGATGAGAATGGCTTGGCTGATAGGTATTATGAATTTTCTCCTTTGCTTTCAGTTGAAAATCAATAAGGATTTGCACTATCACAGTGTGATGTTTGATTTTTGATACACCTGATGAGTCTGTAGCCACCCTGATGCTACTCGTGATGTTGATTGCCACCCTGATAGATTACAGAGATTACGAAAAAAAACCACTCTGCTTCCTCCTTGACACATCACTTTTCCATTGTCCCCAATTACTCGTGTATGCAAACACTCAGAGATAACACATGATCTGAAAAACACCTTCACAGTGCCTTTAAATACACCGACAATACCACGTGCTCGCACACAGCGCTCCTCATGTAAATGTTCTTACCCCACAGTTTTCACGGTTCACTGCAGACATAAATCCCAGCTTTACTGTTGACAGGCATGTTCACGGATGCCCGTGTTCTCTCGTTAGCTTAACTTCTCGCTCATTTACCGTACATGCACTCACCCAAACAGTGCAGAATCTATATTCACTTTGTTGCCTGTAAACCCACATCAAAGTCACTGCATGCTTTTCCGCAAACTGTATAACATCCTCCTAAGTGCACCCACCTCCCCTTTTCTCTCACTTCATACAGAAGCAGATCAAGCAGGTTTCTGCACACCAGTAACAAAATTGAATCCCAAGATAATCTTTACCATATCCTGGCCTTGATTTATGGTCCCCTACAAAATAGCAGTAATTCCCCTGTGTTTCCCACCAGTTACCACATATATGTGCCTTGAGGGGAATTAGTAACCATTGAGTTGCATTCTTTTGAAATTCTATGCACTCGGCTGTTCAGGTAGGACTGGGGTATGTGTCACAGGAGAGGACGATGAGTGTAACCTTCGCACCACACTGAAGTGTTCTCTAAAGTGAAGATCGGTAGGGGTTTGCTGGGAGGAGGTGAAGTAATCACCACCACTGCTGAGTAAAACAGTGTTGGTGTATTGAATATCGACTCCCTCATTTATTTTGATTTAAAGCGCCACTGAACAACGAATGTGCTAAGTCTGTTATCTTTTTATGTATGCCCTCATGTAGTATAATCCATACGGTCAAGGAGAAGTGCATGCATCAGTCAAAGACATGCAAAGATGCAAGACACCATCTGCATCAATTGCTGCTCTTTCTTGTGCACATACGCAATATTATGTACATAGTAAGAGTGTAAGACCCACAGAGAAACAATGCTCTTTGCCCTCTCTCCTTATTAACTCCTCTAGTCAGTGTTTTTCTTTGTTTTTCCATTGAGTTGTTTTGTGAAGAAGTGACATGTTCTTTCTCCTTGGTTGGTCTCCTTCAGCTCAGTGCGGCGGCTCTATGACAGACTTCAGCGGCGTCATCCTCAGTCCTGGCTTTCCAGGGAATTACCAAAGCAGCCTGGACTGCAGCTGGAGAGTTCAACTCCCGATTGGCTTTGGTGTGTATACCCATACTCCCTCACACCCCACCCCACTGTCTCACCATTTTGCATTCTTTCTTCTACTCCATTGTTTTTTCTTCTCATTTCTATTGTGCTGCTCTTTTACCCTCTCCTTTCTTCTCCCCTTTTACTCATCATCTGCTTATTCTCCTTACTCATTATCCTTCTTGGCTTTTCCAGTAAATCTGAAGCAACATAAGTATTCACACGTTTGAAATGTATTCATATACATTTTTTTTGATTTGCCACTTAAATTGCCCTTTCTTTTTGCTCTTCAGGGATCCATCTACAATTTCTGAACTTCTCCACCGAGCCTGTTCATGACTATTTGGAAGTCCGCAGCGGGAGCTTTGAGACAGGAACAGTGATTGATCGGTTCAGCGGTCCTGTGGTGCCCAACTCTCTCTTCAGCACCACCCACGAGACGACTCTCTTCTTTCATAGCGACTACTCCCAGAATAAGCATGGCTTCCAGATTGTCTATCAGGGTGAGGAACAAAGACTGGTCGAGTTGAAATTGGGTTTTAATCAAGCAGCAGCAGAACTGAAAGACAACTGAAGAGTTTGGCAAACAGAACACATAAGTCCGTCATTTACTTTGGACACAGTTCAGGGACCGAAATTAGCCCTGTAAGGCAGATGCTTTCACTGAGATTGTAAAACTACAAAAGGTTAGAGAATAAAGACCCAGAAATCATTGTTGACATCCACTGAGACATTCCATAGCATGTAACCTTGAATAGTAATAATGTATCTTGATGGAATATTACGTTTTAAGCCAATGTGCAAAATAAGCTTTTGTATTACACCTTTATATTTTGCAAGACTGTAGCCTAAAAATTGGTATGTTCCCTCTTGTCAAGATTTAATAGTAACTAGCTCACATGCCAGATGACTCCTGTAGATTGTATTTGACCATGTATAGGGTTTGTGTATTTACTGTCTGAAATCTACATCCCCTAAATACTCTGTTTTGTATTTTTTTTGTCGAGCAGCATATGAGCTCCAGAGGTGTCCAGATCCACGTCCGTTTCGTAACGGCATAGTAATCGGTCAGGAGTACAGTGTGGGGATGACCATTTCCTTTGAGTGCTTGCCAGGTTACACACTTCTTGGAGAGCCTTCCCTCACATGTCTGCATGGTGTCAGCAGAAACTGGAATCACCCCGTACCTCGTTGTGAAGGTGACTGACTAATATCTTCTAGAAACACAGCAGGAATTTTTCTGCTGGTGCCAGTCATATTGAGATGAAAATTTGAATGAAGCTGCACTCCAGTGTTCTATACAATACTCCAGCAAAGCATTGATGTTTCCCTAAAACAACCTACATACCCAGTAGCATCAAATAATGTTAATCAGTGCTGGAAAGGTTATTTATGTCACTGTTTCCTCAATGTTAGTTTGAATGAGTTATAAATAAATATCTGCTAATAAGTCCTTGAGAATGTTATGCATTCACTACCTGATAGATGGATGAAAGTGAAGACTGAGATGCTTTTCCATCTGCATTTTCCAGTAAAAGTAAGATCTTTGAAGTTATTTTGAATGGAGGAATATAGGTTCTTAAGTCTGCTTCTTGTTCCTCTTTTCAAGCACGTTAAAGAATTTGACTCCATCAATGTATCACTGATTAACTGAACACCAAAGTAACCCTATATAACCCACCCTATATAAATATACATGTGTTCAGCATTTGTAAGTCTTTCTTATAAAGTTTTTTGGTCTGTCTACATTGTATATCTCAAGGTATCTCAACAGATGTCACAGAAGCATGCCAAATTATTAACATACGTTTCAACTTCATATTGTGTCATATTAGAACACCACATTGTTACTGTAAGATTTAAAGGACTTTTTATATCTCCAGCAAGTGTGAGTGAAAAAAGAAGGATTGGGCTTGCAAGGATTCCTATAACTGTTTAACAATTCTCTTTCTTTCCTCTGTACAGCTCTCTGTGGTGGGAATGTAACATCGATGAATGGCACAATTTACTCTCCAGGACACCCGGCAGACTACCCACATTTTCAGGACTGTGTCTGGACCGTCAGAGTACCCCCTGGCTACGGCATCTACATAAATTTCTCTGTCATCAATACAGAGCCAATCTATGACTACATCACTGTGTGGTAAGTGCTCAGTGTGATATTGTTTATCAGTCATCAACTCATAGCACTTATAAAACACTGTTGTCTGTAAGCAGGATTGAATATTATTTTTTACCGGCAGTGTCTCAGAGGCAGCTTTTCTGAAGTTGTGTCTGTGAGCTCTTCAAAACCAGTCACGGATTTTAGAAGCTACTTAACGGAAAGCCACAAGTATTTATAGCCATAGAAAATGTAAAAGTTGCATCAAGTGTGTAGCTCATATACTGCTGTATTGGTGATGTGGTAACTCTCAGGAGATCTGCAGTATTATTCTTTCCACAAGGAAAAACTGGAGAGTAGCTAGGTTTTTCACTCGGTGTTAAATAAGTTGTCCCTACATTTCTAGGCAGACTCAAAAGCTCCTCAAAGGGGATTTAACAGTTGACAAAGCATTAAGGCCACAGGCCTGTTTGACAAGTTGTGTTCACAGTTTAAAAAAGACGTCCGAATAAGATCAGTCAACAACCATTCAAACGTTTTGACCTCAGTCTTGACATCTGTCGCCCTGTGGTTGTTTTTCTGAAAATGTGCTTCCTTACAGCCTCTAAACAAAAGAGATTTTGGTTAACTGAAAGAAATTGTAGCAAAGTGTGAGTCATCATGTCCTCTTTTTATTCACCAAACTTATAAGCAGATGTTTAACTCCGGACTCCCCAGTGATTATTACATAAAAAGACTAATGTTTACCAGCAAGAAAACATCCACTCATAGTCACCGGGATGTTTGTTAGCGCGTGGAAGCTGTGCAAACTTTGTGATCAGACACACTTATACAGCAGTAAACAATACGACCTGCCACCTCACTCTCCAGCAGCTGCCTCTCATCTTCCCACCTCTCTCTCTGCCTATACTTTTTTGGAGCTTCTTAGTTGTATAGTAAGCCTCAGGCAGGCAAGAAACAGTCCTCATGGGTGCTTAAAGAAGGAAATGCCTTCCAGCGTGTGGGGCTGCCATTCATACATGGGAGGAGGGAGAACTGTTTTCAACTGAAATGGTGCATAAGAAATCTCTCCTCTGATGGTAACATTTCATTTGCCCTCCCTGGCTGCTATCAACCATTCTCCTGATCACTCTGAAAAGAAAATGCAATAAGAATTTTTTTTGTGTGTGTAATAATAAGGTTTTAAAGACACACGTGCATGAAATAATCATTTCATGTTTGCTGTTCTGCCAAATATCGATAGAGCTACATTAAAGTGTCTTGATTAAAACTCAAATAACATATACGTGTTAATTGCTGTTGGGGTTCATGGATAACTCAGGGTATGCTTTCAATTTGAAATATCGGAGACGCCGCCTGCAACTATTTCACCTATTACACCTATTACTGAATTGATCTATTTTAAGACTAATGTTTAAAACAATCATGCAAAATAAAAGCATTCCCTTGACCACTTAATTGATCCTGCTCCTGTGCCCCCCTGAAGTGCTCCGGCAGTCCCTACGGGACACCAGTACTGGGTTAGCTAATGGGATCTGGACTTCACTCTTGTGCGAATGATGATATCTCACATACATTTTTTTTCCCTGCCCACATAAGCAGAGATAGTCTGCTGTAATATGAAAGTTTTCCCTGAGAAACGTATTATGTAAACAGTTAAAATGTGCTGTTTAATTACCACATACAAATATTAGTACTGGAGATATGTCCACGGTGTACTTTGCCTTCATAGACTCTTAGCTGGGATCGGCTCTGGTGCCCTGTGACCCTGAACTGGATAAAGTAATGTGTAAAGTGTGGAAAATTGATTGATGAAATGTTTCTAATCCAGTTGATCAAGAAGCACCTATCAAGATGTATACCATCATGTTACCACAGGACAACATCTATTTTCAGCCACTTCCCTGTAGCTCCACCTGGGAAATCCTGGGGTCCTCCCAGACCAGCTGGAGTATATAAATATATTCTGGGTTTGCCCCTGAGGTCTCCTTCCAGTCTGACTTGCCTGATGTCACTCCACAGGGAGATATCCCCGGAGGCATCCTAATTAGATGTCTGTGTTGCCTCAACTCGCTCTTTTCAGAAGGTGCGCTGTAGCGGCAGGTCTGCTCCAAGCTCATCCTAAATGCCTGCTCTCCTAGTCTGTGACCCCAACCTGCTCAGCCTGCCTTTTTCTGCTTTTCACTCTCATAAATCAGGCAGTGCACCTCTGGCTTACCTTCATTTTGAAGATGGCATTAAGTACATGCCATTTGTCAGTTCCACATGTCATGGTGATCTCATTTGGGAACAAGGCTCATAGACACTTAAACTCTTTCACTCTAAGCCACAGCATCAAATGCTAGCGTTGGATGCTCGTTGGATGTATGGAGTGTAGCACACTGACAAAACTGTAGATGTTTGCTTTGTTTTTTTCAACCAAACCAGGGTGCAACCAAACAAGGGTATTAAACAAAAATTGTGGAATTTTTCCAGCCCGACCTGTTTATTTTTCCCATCTGGTAGATCATAGACAGGAAAGAAAAGAGTTTTTCACTTCCACAGACATGTTCACCCTTCACAGATAATGGCTATCTCTCAATTAGGACTGAAAAGTTCATTACTCGTCGATTACCTCTGGTTAGTGATGCAACAATTCCTTATTCATTAGGCTGTTCCATTAAGGCTTTAAGGTTTAAATGCCGATAACATTTTAGGGTTTAAACAGTTTGATCTGTTTTGAGAGATGGAGGCTGAAGACCAGTTATAACCTTGCAGGTTAAAACGTCAATTGACAGTATAAATATCCAGACAAAAAAATGAAACTAAATAAAATAAAAACCCTGCAAACATCCGTTTTGACAATATGAACATTATCTAGTTTCCCTTTTTCCTCCAAAACTTTATTCCTCATCAATACGTAACATGGCTGCGAGCTTGAAAAGTTTTAGTATTCTCATCAGCTAACACATACTAAACTTTGACACTGTTGATTAATATCACAATGGCTGCAGCAGTTCTGGAAGATAAGTCTACCTGCTCTTTGATCTCACCGAGTTATTATTGCATTTTTTCCATAAATCATTTGCTGTCTCTCTCGCCTTCTTCCGTTCACTCATTTCTCTCCCTTCACACCCCTCCCTCTCTCTGCACCTCTCTACAATGCCGTATTACTAGGGATGGACCCGACCAGGCGTCACCTCAGATCGGTCAGTTCAGTGGGAACTCTGTACAGGAAGGCGTGTCGACCACTGCCAATCAGGTCCTCATCAAATTCCATAGTGACTTCAGCACGAGTGGATTCTTTGAGCTGCACTATTACGGTAACCTCCTCTTTGATGCTAACTAAGTAGAGACCTTGTCTCATCACTGCTCTAATGGTCCTTATTCATCTGATCTTTGGGTCTCTATACATTCCCGCGACCCTGATTTAATAATGAATATCACAACGGGAACTGGGGAAAGATTGCCTCCATATTTCTATATCGAAATGCCTTTAATTTTCCTCTTTTTTTATTTGGCCTTTTCATTCGGCTCCTGATATTGCTTCCAGTTCTGTGTAATGATAAATGATGAATGCCTTCTTTTCCTTATTTTTTCTGCGCTCTAATAAATTGCCCCTCTGAAAAGACGTTGATTAATAATAAAATGTTCCCCAATTCGGCTAAATTAGTGATTGGATTTTGATGATCATGAACAGCGATAGGTGGCAATTTATGATCTAATCAAGTTTCAGCGTGATAGGCGAGTGAAGACTGCTGCAGCTGGATTAAAACACACTCATGCACTCGCGGTGTGTGGGCCTTTTACTTTATTTTCCTGTTTTCACACGTGCACACATGCTCTGATGCTGGGTTCACTGTTTATTTTCCACAGCTTATCAACTGAGAACGTGTCAGCCACCCCCTCCTGTTGCCAATGCCACTGTCCTAACTGATGATGACGAGTTCGAAATAGGTTTGTCTTATTTTATTTTACTTGTTTACTGGCCAGCGACAATGTGTAATACAATCACTTTATGCTGGACATTACATTATTTGCTTGGACAGCCCTCACAGATGGGAAACAGGAAGAGACATATGGAATGGTTATAATCATCGATTTATTATTTCATCACGCTCTTTTCCTAGTCTTTCATTCATTCATTGAAAGCATTGCATGTGATTTTTGCTTCTCTTTATACTCTCTCCTATAATCACTTTTTATTTTAACTTTATATATATATATTTCTCATAAATCCCCAGTAGGACACACATGTGCTACAACATTTAACATTTTATTTCACCTGCATTGTTTGTTCACTTTACTGTTCTCACTCTCTGCTTTTCTTGGTTATAATTCGTTCCTTTTTGTGAAGTTTTCATATCTATGTGTCGGGCATTAAAGCATTTTGTTTTAGGGCAGGGTTAATTAGTTCTATTTTTAAGCTGTTTGTATTTTCAGTGTTTAGAAGTGATTAGCAAAGTGAAGTGGAAGCCATATGACTTGTGGCGCCCTGAGTTCATGTCTTTGAAACCGAGTGCAGTTTTAATTTCACATGTGTGGTCGCTTGTGTTCGGGCTCTGTAATGCAATGGAGCGCTTTCAGTTCTCCAGCTGGCTAAGGGGATGTCAATCTTTATTAGAAAATGTGTAACTAATTACTGTTTCAAGTACTGGTGCTAAAAAGTATTATACACACGCCACTTCGAGAAGGTGTGTGTGTGTGCGCGCGCGAGTTAGGTGGGCAATTGAAATGACAAATAAGTTGTTTATTCTCTTTTCTTGTCTGTGTATGTTGTTTGATTGTGGGTGTAAATTATCTTTCAGGGGACATCATTCGATACACATGCCTGCCAGGCTTCACCTTGGTGGGCAGTGAGATTTTGACCTGCCGACTTGGAGAGAGGCTACAAATGGATGGACCACCCCCAGTCTGTCAAGGTTGGTTTTATTGCTTGTGAGTTAATTGGTCAGCTGGTGTGAAATCGCAATTTTGTGGGGATTTCAGAGCATTTTGGAGTTTCACCTATCTAAGCATCGCTTCCATAATTTGTCTACAATCTGTGTGTAACCGTGTTGACCTGTGAGAGTGCAGCATCCGATGATAGATTTCACGACTGCCAGTAAAATCCCTTCTGCCCGGCTCCCAGTGGGACACCGTCTCACTAATTTCACAGTGTCAGAATACTCACCTGAAATCAGAGACCTGCTTTCCTTAAGAATCATTTGACCATTGAGTGTCCTGTCACAGCCTTTATGAAGAGTCCATTCAAGGTTGTTTTATTCAAGTAGTTGTTTTATTCAAGTAGGCAGGTGTAACTTTTGTTGTTGTAGTGTTTCATATACAAAAGGATTTTATATTCTTATATTTTCTACTCCCACTAAATGGCCTCCTGGGTATGATTGATGTGAGATGTCTTCCTACCAATGTTTTTTCAGAAGCAGATTTCAAACAAAAAGCACAAGAAAGGAGTTTGTCTGTTGTCTGCATCACAGATTCTGTTTAGACTAAAAAAAACAAATGCCATCATCCTGCGTGCCGTGCCCATACATCTCCGCTGCAGACAACAGAGCACTCTGAACCCCTCTATCCCCTGTGGATAGACGTCTTTTTGAAGTGCCCTGAAGTACTTTGTCTCCACGTCTTGAGTTGATGAGCGTTTCTGTCTCCTTATTTCAAGGAATTGTGAGTAATCGCATTGGACTTGTGATCAAGGCATGACAGCTACTCGACAAACTCAAACTGCATTCATAAAGAATCTTAGAATAGAACTAGTGATTTGGAACGTATTTGCTCATCCCTGGATGCAATTATTTGATGTCTGACTTGATATCTTGGTTGCCCCCCATGGTGGTTTTGCAGCTGACATTGTTTTGTTCTACTAAGCAGGAATTCAGCTGATTTTAATTTACTGTGGTTGGTTTCACAAATACAGTGAAACAGCAAAATTTCAAAGTCTCAGGTGAAGTGACCTACCCATTTAAACCAGGATCTTGAAAGTGTTCATTCATTATTAATAAAAGCCAAGTGTTGGTGAATAGTTCTATTGAAATATGCACAAAGGTCGAGAGACATATTTGATCAAATTTGCATTTATGCATTCACCTATCTCTGGGGTCAGCTCCTGAAAATGCAGTCAACCTTTATCTGTACAGCACTTGGATCACTTAGCATTTCTCAGAATTAAAATTTTATGTCGCATGACAAACAATGATATTGTTTTTTTTTTTAACGTGTTAGCCATTATGGAATAAACAGAGAGGAGACAAAAGCTACAAAACCAAAATTATATGATTATGTGATCTTGCATACAGATGTACTATCACATTGACCCAGTACCCATGTGTGATGAGAAAGATTACTTTCAAAAGTTATTGGAACTTGGATTGTTACTGATAAATATAGTTAGTTGTTTGGTAGTTAATCTTTTTCATGCCAGAAGAGGGCAGTCAGTCATCCTGTTATATCTAAAAATATTTAAACTCGCCGAATAGAGTTCGCTCAATTTCTCATGTGTGACTGACTTCAAGGAGCTCTGCCAAGATCAACAAGCTATAATCAACAATGTTGTACTTGTGATAATTTCAAATTAATTTTATTCGCTATATAAACCTCCTCAATCCAGATATAAATTGTGAAAAAGATGTCCTGGTCTATTCAGAGTTTAGACAGCATATGCTCTCCTACACTGACTATTATGTTATACTGTGCCAAAACAATTCAATGTTCCATTTCATCCTAGTCTGGATGAATGAATTTAGCCTAATCCATCTTCTATGCTTACTTGAATCACTGGGAGCTGGATCCCTTTTTCAGCCTACTCTAGGTGATTGGCGTGGTTCACCCTTTGACAGGTCACAGTCCATCACTGAGCCAATACAGAGGGAGACAAACACATGCATGCACTCATTCCTTCAGCTACTTTAAGTTTTTTTTTAACTTATAAAGCTAGCCTAAGAATTGTTGTGTGTTGCTGGACTACCTTGAGTAACCCCCCCCCCCCCCCCAAAAAACACAAAA
>OMNM01020008.1:3733-14588 GCA_900302745.1 Parablennius parvicornis | reverse complement strand
GAACAAACACTTCCACCATGTCTGCTCCTCTTATTTGTTTTTCTTTATTTCATTTATTCCTGAACCTGCCTGTCTGTCTGACTGTCTGTCTGTCTGTCTGCCTGTCTGCCTGTCTGTCTGTCTGTCTGTCTCTCTGTCTGTCTGTCTGTCTGTCTGTCTGTCTGTCTGTCTGTCTGTCTGTCTGTCTCTCTGTCTGTCTGTCTGTCTGTCTGTCTGTCTGTCTGTCTGTCTGTCTGTCTGTCTGTCTGTCTGTCTGTCTGTCTGTCTGTGTCTGTCAGTCTTATTCTTTAGTTTTAATTTGTTTTTAGTTTTATTTTTTTTAAATCGCTGCTGCGTTTCCTCATCATAAATTAAGGTTTCCTCAATCATCTAACACGTTACACTTTCTGGTAAAACTGTGAATAAATTATAGAGTGAAGAAGGAATCATTGTAGGGTTTTAATCTTTGTTATTTTTGTGCTACATTGCTTGTCTTGTAATAGTGGAAGTTTGATTGATTGATTCTTTGATTGACAGTGAGCGATCGTTCGGGTCTGTTCTGTATTTGTGTTCATACTTTACATGTAAATATAATCACTGTGTGTTTGTTGTGTGTGCGTGACGTTAACCAGGTGCGTCTGGAGTGGCCGACAGACCTGGCAGTGAACCCGCTGGACAACTCCCTCTACATCCTGGACAACAACATCGTCCTCCAGGTTCGAGGGAAAATAAAGTCCTGCAATGTATCTTTGCAATGAACTCTTGCTTCTTATGTAGTCCTCTGCAGTTTGTTTGTTTTTTTGTTTTTTTCTAGAGAGATAGAGATGTTGGCAATGGAAGTGAAAATGTATTATTTTTTTCTCACAAATTGTCGCGCTGTCACTGCGGGTGCGTTCGAACTGAGTGAGGCTGCTGACAAAAGAAAGATTACCTTGAGAAAAAAAAAAGGAAAAAAAGCAGGCTATCACAGGTCTCTCCATGAGTTGTTTTTAGGAAGGTGTCACTCAACTCTTTCTCCTAAATTGGTGGGGGGCGGGGTTTATTTGTTGAAGTTTGATACACCACCACATCAGAAGCTTCGCAGCTGATGTGGGGGTGTTTTTTAATGTTTGTTTTTAGGTGTCAGAGAGCCTTCAGGTACGCATCGTGGCCGGACGTCCAATCCACTGTCAGGTACCAGGGATCGATCACCACCTGGTGAGCCGGGCAGCCGTACGCGCCACCTTGGAGGCCGCGAAGGCCATCGCCCTGTCCCACCTGGGAACGCTGTTCATCGCCGAGACGGACGAGAGGAGAATCAACCGCATCCAACAGGTCAGCAAACTGTTTCTACCAGAGATGAACAACATCTTCTCTTATCGTCTTTGTTATGCATATTGAATAACTTCATTTCCAGATCAAATCAAAACAAAATCATTTGGTGTGCTAATTGTTTAAACCGGGGGTGTCAACCTCATTTTAGTTTAGGGGCCAAGTTCATCTGGAGCGGGCCAGACCCGTGAAATAGTGCCGCAATAGCCTTTAAATTTAAACTTCAAAATTATTCTTTGTTGTGGCGCAAAGTATACATGATGAAAATGTCTATATTTCTACAAAACCAAACAATTACTATGAAAAAGTATTACAATTCCCAACATGAAGACAATTTTAATGATACTTTCTCATGTAAAATACAGTGAAATGTCCCAAAAATTTCTCTGATTACTTTTATATTATGCATGTTTTTACAAACTCACCCCGACAGCATGGCTTGGAGGCTAGATTAATAACCACAAGGTCACTAGTTTTCATGGGAGCAGTATTTTCTTTGTGGTTTAGCCAGATTGTAGCCGTTCTTCAGGACACCCAACAACAGTCAACCTGGTTAATCTCGGTGTCACATTAGGAAAAAAACAAACAAGCAATTGGCCAGGGTCCACATTTTCTATATCAACAATAATAACTCAAATTTAATTTATTTTATTTTCAAGCAAGTTGCAAGTGGAGTATGCAATCAAGTTCATACTTTCTATTCTATAAATTTGTATTGTCTTTTCTCCAAATATCAAAACATTTATAATAGATTAAAGTGAAAGTTTCCAGATTAAATCAAAACAATGCCTTCAGCTATGAATTGGTTGCCTTTGGGGGTCAATTGCAATTTGCTGGCTCGAGGTAAAGTATCACTGACAAACCACCCAAATAGTAGGGGTGCTAAAGTATAACGTTGATTATGCTCCAATTTAAATCTGATACCAGCAACAACAACAACAACAACAAAAACACAAACAGAAAGGGCAAAAGAAAATCTGTAAAAATATTTAAAAAATAATTATTATAATAATAACATAACAGAAGTGGAAAATCTCACATCTAATGAAGTAAACTGGCAACAGTCCAGTACACATGAGCGTGCGTTAAAAAAAAAAAAAAAACCCACAGAGGGCGAGTTGTTCAGAGCTAAAAATGAGGAGGTTCATCAATTTTTAAACACTGTGTGGGCAAACAGTGTAAAAATGAAAAGAACTGTTGCTTCTAGCATCTATTGCACATAATAATAATGAAATAATCTCTGTAAAAGTATCTGTACACAAGGCCAAAAGCCAATATTGAATTTGGATAATTGTGATTTTAGTCAGCGCTGTGTTAAACACACTGAGAGGAAAGAGAAGGAGATTTCTGTGGAAGTCGCCTCATGAGTTCAGTCCTGAAAACCATCGTCTGTGACCACTGTTCATCCCTCAACACTTAATCACAAAGAAAGTATGCTGATATTTTGAAAATCTATGAATATATTGTGTAAAAAGACCCTCACGGCTGACATAAACACACTTTATAATGATAAAGACTTGATCATAGCCAGATCTGACCAAAAGACTGCCGTCATGTTGCCTGGTAACCGTTTCTCTGATCTCCACGGTCAATATGTCAAAATGAAAAAGCTTCTGAAGCAACAGCACCCAGAAACCTAAATAACAGACTGCTGAATGTGAGAGACATTAATGAATTGAAATGTTATTTCCCAATTTGGTCAGACAGAAGATATTATAAGATAATACTGCACCAATACCCACAAGTCCAAATGTTTCTCTTGATTTAGTGAGAAGAAGAAAAAAGGACATCTTGAAAATGTTCTCTTTAATGCAACAATCATGAAATATTCTTTAGAGAAAAAAACCTTCAAAATGTGTTTCGCTCCAAAGCAGCAAGGTAGTCAGTTATCACTGTGGCATCACTGATCTGCTGTTAACAGCTGTATCCTTTATTAAAAAGCTGACATCGTCTATGTTTTGTTTTGAACTTTTTTTGTTTTCAGCTAAATTTGGTCCCTTGGTCACATGTTTTATGCTCTTGGTTTCCCTCATTGCAACTTCTTAAAAAGATAAGTCAGGCATTAAAATAGCTTGCAAAAAGAAGACCTCATTTTCTAAATGAAAAAGGGTACTTGCAGTTTATTTTAGATTTCAGACAGCATTTGCAGCACTGGTATTGTTGAAAAGTACTTACTGCTCTTGGAGCAGCACGATGCCTTTCATATGTTCAGATTTTTTTTTTTATTATTGCTTATTTAAACAACACACAATGAACTAGAGTGCACAGTCTGTGAGAGACCTGCCTGACCTGTGTATCCCACTGTGAACTATTGACAAGGAACCAGGACACATAAAAATAAAAGTTACATTTCTTTTACTTAATAATATATTGAATTGTTATACAGCTCATTTGGAAAGTATTCACAGTGCTTCACTTTGTCTTCCTTAAAATTCTATTCAAAATATTCCATAAAGACCACATGAAACAATGTTTTTTTTTTTAATCTTTGCAAATTTATGAAAAAATAAAGTAATACTTTTCTAATGCACTGCATTTATATATAGACTATAGAATTTACAATTATGCATGTATTTTTTGTTTTTTGCAATTCTTCTAATGTTATTTTGGTGATATTGCAACTATTTTCATTTAACTACACACTTTGTGGGTTTTATTACTATTTATGTGTGTGTGATGGGCAATTTCAATTCATAACTCACACTAAACTCAAGTCTAAACTAAATGTCCAAAACAATCAAGAGAATGATCACAAAGCAAAAGGCCCATCATCATAAGAATTTCTTCAAAAATGAAAGCAGGAGAGAGAAAAAAAAAAAAAAGAGCTCATCTTGAGTTGACACCAACGCTCCATCTGGCCTTTTGACACTAATTTAGCCTGAGACTTATTGCATGATGAGTCCCACCGCAGTGAGGTTGTTTGCATAGCAGATGCTGTGCAGCATGTTCCCCCGAGTGTGTTTACACTCCAAATGTACAAAACTGATGCATCTGAAAGATATTTCTGAAAGTCCACTTTTTTTTCTTTTTTCTTTTTTCTTTTTTCGTCCATTACCTCCATTAGCTATCAGCGCGCAGCCACAGAACTACAGCATTTTGGCTAGCAGCACCTCAAAGATTCTGCCCGCTCAATCAATAGTCCCTTTGTGGTCTGCAGCACCATGCTGAGTCCATGTGGAGGCAGACAGGAACATATAAATGTCCCTCATGCTTTTTTTTTTTCTCTTTTTTCTTTTTTTTTTTTTTAATGGGGACCAGCCAGCCATGTTGAATCGAGCAATGAATAGCGGGGTCTCTCTTTTTTTTCTCCCTCCCCCTTTTATTTGTCACACCTGTTTTATGTTTGGCATTTCTAGAACTATATTTATCAAACGTCTCAGGAGCGTTCAGACAGAAAGTCAATTTAGCACCAAAAAAGAAAGAAAGAAAGAAAAACTCACCCAGTCGACATTCACACAGTCTCTCAGCAACAGGTTTAGACAGTAAATGACACTTTTCTTTGTGTCGGTGAAGCGTAAAATAAAATTAACGATAATGTGTTTTGAGATCGGCGATGATGATGATGATGATGATGATGATGATGATGATGATGATGATGATGATGATCATCATCATCATCAGTTCAAATTTTCGCAGTAGTTTTTGATGTGCAATCAACAGATTCTGAAATCAGTCTGGCGATTCCAAACATAGTGTGACGTGTAAGAAACGGCGTTCAGCTCAGGAAATTGTCTCACTGGTGAGACTCACGCAGGTACATCCGCTTAAAAAAAAAACAACTTTTTTTTTAAAAATATGACACTCAAGTGAAGTTACAGCCAAACTTATCTTGTATTGCACCGGTTGCATCTTGTTCTCTCCGAGCGTTAATAAATGTGAGCGTGCCCTGGCTGCAGTGAGGATTGTTTTTGGCACTGCTCTTCCCAGACCAGGCACGTCTGTTCATCGCATGGACTTAGAACATTTGGCCAGAACCTCAAGGATCACACATGCATAACCAATATGTGTGGAAATTTTTGATTTCATTTCAATCCTTTATGGAGCCAGTGAAGTTACTGAATATGCATATTATTGGAGCTTTGAGGTGCATTAAAATCACAATCATTATATGCTAAATTAGCTCCGCTGTGACTTTGTTTGTTTATTTTCAATTAAACGCAAATTGCCGGCACTCGTTCTCATTTTGTAATTTTTATCGAGCTGTGAGGAACTTTGTCATTGTTTTAAAATCCAAGCCTCGGCTTTCTAAATCTCACCACGTCTAGAAGTAAGCGTGTTTTTCAGAACGCTGCCCCATGCGAGGGACAGAAAGCAGATTAGGGCAGCTCTGCTGGAGAATCCTGGAGGACCCGCGAGTCTTTTTCCTGGGTCAAGGTGATGAAAGGCTTTTACGACTGAAACTGGGACTTTATGTGCAGAACTTTTTGACTTTTGGATGCTTCTTTAAATAGAGCCTGAGCAGTTTTTCCAGCATTAGTCTAAATAGAAATACAGTAGCAGGTACAATTTTCAGACTTTTCAGGAGTGAAAAGAAGCACAAAGTCTTTTTTTACTGTTTTGTTACTTCATCAAAATTCAAGGAAATGCTGGATAGATAGATGGATGGATGGATGGATGGATGGATGGCCTTTATTGATCCTGTGTAACAACCAATAATGTAATAATGAACAGTAATTGCCTATGGGTATTTTAATGTCTGTGTGTGTGTGCGTGTTAAGCGACTTTGAGCCCTGTCAAAAGACAATTTTCTGATACCCTTTGGGGTCAGACAATAAAATCTATCTATCTATCTATCTATATGTAATGTCATAACCAAGTGAAGCATCAGCTTCATAACATTTTGCCAATTATCTAATAAGTTGTTAAATTGAGGAGTAGCATTTGCAATTTGCAATAACCTCAGCAAAAATAGGATAGGATATAACAGCTAATTTTTTGCCGGTTTTATGCAGTTTGCTTTTCAAAAACAGATGTACTTAGAGGGATAGTCAACATAGTCATTCATTGAGGGGTTCATACTCAACACACTCGAATATGGTTCTAAAAAAATACATGTGCTATTGTATTACATCACTGGCAGTTATTGCATTATTGGATGTGATGATTTCGCAGAGACAATGGAAATAGTGCAATTAACATCAACACATTTATCTAACATACAATATTCAGTAAATATATCAGTAATTATTGTGTAAGGTCAATAAAGAAAGTAAAGAAGAAAAGAAAAACTGCATTATATTATTCTCTGCTAAAGTATATCAAAGCAAATAGCAACTCGACAAACACAATTCAAAAAGTAAGATAACATTAAATGTTGACATGCATGTTTACAATTGAATGAATATATAAGGAGCCAAGATATCAGCCACAAACAGAGGGTATGATTTCTTGGACGTGTCATTTTGCACCAAAAATCATTGTGAGATGTGAATTAATACTGAAATTGGATTTAAATTTACTGAAAAATTTATATCTAATCCAGGTTCTGTAAAAGATTTTTGTACATTTCACATTGTACAAAGGAAAACATTTGGAGTAGTTATCTGAAGGTTAGAGTGCTGTCATTTACTGCTCCAGACCACTTTTTTTTTTTTTTTTTTTTTTTTTAATGAAATAGACCCTGCATTTTATTACATTTTTCATGTTAAAACTGCCATTCAGGCAGTGCTGTGTCAGTCCTCTCAATATGGAAATGAAAACAAATAACAGAGCAATAATAGCTTAATGATAAATATCTCAAATGAACCTTCCCTGAAGGATGGAGAAGCTAAAAAGAAAAAATGAAAATCAAACATCGTTCTCTCCAATTATCTTCCAACAAAGGCTGCACCTCTCGTCGGACCAGTTAAGAGGCTTCGTCCTCCCAAGATTAATCAAAATCAAATTGTTGGTGTAGCGGTTTTCACCTCCTTTTATTGCCCTCAACATCAGCACAATCGGTTTAATTTGTTTGGAGAACGGTGCAAAGATTTCTCAGTCAGTCAAACAGACCGCCATTCAGACCAAATCTGACTTTCTCATGCGCCACTAGAACATAATGCTTTTGTCTTCTCTTTAGTTGATGAAAAAAAGAGCATCAAAGATGTCATCTGAGATTTTTGTGTCCATCCAAACAGGTTTTTTTTTTTTTTTTTTTTTTGGTGGTGGTGGGGGAGGTTTATCAGCAAGGTTTAATCTTTTTAATAAAATGATCTCGTGTGAGGCCGCGGAGCATTACGTCGCTTTCTGAACTTTCCACAGGTGTCGACCAACGGCGAGATATCGGTTATCTCCGGGGCCCCCACTGACTGCGACTGCAAGATAGACCCCAACTGTGACTGCTTCTCCGGTGGGTCATCAGGAACACACACATGCAAACACCTGCAAAAACCTTTTATGCATACTTACAATTTTCTACGTGCACACCTTTAGTTCAGGCAAATAGTTTTCTCTTTTGTGATATTTTGAGTTTGAATGAAAAATGTTATTTCATGTCATGAATTCTGTCGCATGATGTAAATCAGAATCATGTATCATACATCATATATACATCACGGTTTATAAATGAGAATAGTCCCTAAATGAGAATTTCTTCAGGTATTTTGCTAAAAGGATTTTTTATTCTGTTGTCACTGTCTATTTCTTCTATGCAGAAAAAAGCTTTTTTTTTTAATTTACTGCATCGGATCCAATACG
Source organism: Parablennius parvicornis (assembly GCA_900302745.1). NCBI lineage: Eukaryota > Metazoa > Chordata > Actinopteri > Blenniiformes > Blenniidae > Parablennius > Parablennius parvicornis. The sequence continues at coordinate 6,623 of OMNM01020008.1, read as the reverse complement.
GTGTCACTATTTTTAATTAAAAAGATTCATTCATGTATGCTTGTATATTTGAACTCAAATATGGATGCATTTGTCATCAAAGTTTAAGGATTAAGTAATGTGAGAGTGTGGGATTATATCTAATAGGATTATGGGCAACCCAAAAAAAAAAAAACCAACAAAAAAAACATATAACTGCATTTATAAATGATTTCCGATCATATCGCGGCTCGCCCGTTTCGGAAGTGCGTTCGGAGGAAACGAAAGCTGCACTGCTTCAAAAGCTCCCATGATTTGATAGAGGCTATATTGCTTGATATCGAGTGAGTAAATCTCACTGGCTGCGTGTCCCTGCTGGCCAGTAATTTTATTAGCACAGCCTGAGAGTAACTCGCTCTTTTGTCTGTTTCTCTCCCTCTCTTCTCTCTTTTAGCCCGTCTCAATTATTTAAGTCAACATGACTCCCCATATTCAAGACCGGCTTCTTTTTGCTCAATTTGAAAAATTAGGCAAAAATTATAATAATGACCTAAACGGCACACGGTAAAGGAAAGCCGATCAATAATGTGTCGTTGGTGAAGTGAGAGAGAGTAATTTGTGAATGTACCCGTGTTGGGTATACAGAGCGCAGCACGAGGCGATGTATTTGTATTTGTATTCAAAGGGAGTCGCTTTCCTCCCTGAAATCTCCAGCTAAATGTTCAGTAGGAACCCGGCTCGAGAGAAATCTCTCAAAATCTATTCAAATTACAGCTGGGCGAAGAAAAAGCTCACTTGGAGCCGCCAAATGTTTTAACCAGTTTGTGGATCATGGAAGGGCACCTGAAATGTAATTTTTAAAAAAAAATGGAAAAAAGAGGGGAAGAAAGGACCGAACAAATAAGCAGATGTTCTTTTGACAGTTAGTCCATGCTCTCATTGTAAGTGTCAGAGGATGTGATCTTATCATTTAATTCTGCTCATAAAAATCAGTCCCATTTTTTTTTTTTTTTTTGCCATTCAAAATGGAGGGAAGTGTCTTTGCCATGCCACAAGCCAATGGGCTGTAACCATCCCCATTTCTTGGGTTGTACTTTGCATATTTTCAATCATGTCTTGCTGTTAACAGATGATTACTCTCTTCAGAGGCTTTCCGTTCCCAGCCCGGCGCCACAAACACTCGCACCGTGTCTTTGAACATGCACACGTGTGTGGAACATACAGCCAGCCAAATACAAACGGACACACACACACACACACACACACACACACACACACATAATGTGCATGCTGTCAGGAGATAAACTGCCACCCTGCCGTCTGTACGGACCCATCAGAGACCCGGGGCCTACTGCTGACAGCATCTAAAGGGCTTCACCCGACCATTATCCCGCTGCACTACCAAAGACATCTGGATACATTCAGTTGCCTACCACTGCTGTCTGATAAGGCCGAGGTCACTATCAAGGTGGTCATATCGACTCCTTCGGGGAGCTCCGGTATCCCAACAAGTCCAAGTCCTGAACCGAACTGATAACCGCTTAAGCGGCACCATGGGGTTGTCATATTTTCCAGACCTTTGTGTTTGCTGGTTACGACTTCACTCTTTGGGCTGATGACTGATTTGCATTTGTCAGTGTGTTTTACAACGCAGGAGGGCTTTCATTTATGCCCTTTTTTGTTGATAAAAAAAGACTTTATTCTCTGTGAAATAACGTGCCCTTGTTTTTGTTTTTTGTTTTTTTACACCCCCCCAATCAGGAGATGGAGGTTACGCCCGCGACGCACGACTTAAAGCCCCCTCCTCTCTGGCTGTTGCCCCCAATGGCACGCTGTATATTGCTGATCTGGGCAACATCCGGATCAGGGCCGTCAGCCCGAACCAGCCTCAGCCCAACCCCACCGGCCTGGTGGAGATCAGCTCCCCCCTGGACCAGGAGCTCTATCTCTTCAGCCAGGTACACTAGGATTAAGCTCTGTCGCTTTTTTAAAACAGGCCAATTTGCATTTGAAACATTTGGTGAAGGTCAAGTAAGGATGAAACCTTTGACTGGAGACCATTGTAAGTACACACTACACATGAGCTCACATGAGCTTTTCCGCATAACTAAGATTAAAAGTTATTTTTTTTTAATATGCTGGAATCTGAGATCTTTTACCCAGTTTGAATACTTTTTTACTTCTTTATCCCTAACATTTAACCACAAACATCAACTAACATAACATAACTCCTTAAAAAAATTAATGAAATTAGTTACTTCCAATTTGCATCTAATAGGTACAATAGAATTATTTAATTTCTTCTTTTTTTTATCATTTTAATCTTTTTTTTTTACCTCTTTGCATCCCAACATTTAGATTGATTTCTCATTAAAGAGATGGAGTCAAGACATGGACCCTGTAGCAAAGTTTATTCAAACATTTGGTTAAGATTTTTATTATAAAATGCAGCGTTATTACATAACAATTTGAAAATTATTACATTATTACACTGTTATTACACAATGTGGCAGTAAAGACCCAGACACAGTTCAAGATAAAAACCGTCTTTGATTTTAAGTCCAAAAATTTTAATTCACCATCAACAAAGAATATTTGAGTCCAAAACGCAAGATGGTGAAATAAAGTGCTGGAGTCGCCAGTAGATCCACAGAAACTCTTGCAAAGAGACAAGTTCAGTTATAAACCTTCAATTTATACACTGAAATAAAAACTGAAGACATAACTATGATGATCACAAAAACCATAAGGGTTAGGGTTAAGAAGCGTGGCCACTTATGTAGAAATAAGGAAAATGGAACGTGTGTGCGATTCGATGAAACAGAAACATATTGAGACAAAAGGAAACGGAGCTATAGTAAATAAAATAACAAAAACCATACAATTATTGACTCTCAGTAAAAACGGGGGGGGGGGGGGTTTAAAAACAAAT
>OMNM01019998.1:9474-19932 GCA_900302745.1 Parablennius parvicornis | reverse complement strand
GCGGCAGGGCCCGGTCTTCTACACAGCAAACAAAACAAAACACAATATGAGAGGAAATAACTCTGCAGTGACGGTTTTCCTCCACCAGGTAAAACAGACTGCATGTTGATGAGCATTTACAGGCTGTGCGTGCAGTAATGATTATTGCACTGTCTTCCATATCAACCAGGGACATGTGCTGTACATGTGATTTTATTGCGAGTTGCAGGACATCAGCAGCGTGACGTCCACTGGCGTAATGTGAATGCACATCGGCTCATATTATTGAATTGCCTGAACTCAGCTGCTTGACTCCCCTGATGCCATTGTAAATCTTTGATGATAGATCCTTTGTTAGACCATAATTACTGTATGTCTTGTGCATGCCGGCCCAGTTGAGGGAGTCCCACAGCTTTATATCGAATTCACTTTGGGCAACAGATTGAATTGAACACAAATAAAGACAATAGGCAGGCAAAACTCATTTTTAAAAAAAATGCTCTTAATAGGCCTGATAAATGAGAACTGGGTTGTATATCAGTGAAGTTCGCCTGTTGTGGTGAAGTTTGCCAGATTTATAAATCAATGTGGAAAATTAAGTCAGGGTTAGAAGATTTATGTTATTAGACACGGACTCTTTTGAAAAGATGTCCTTATTTGCACTGCCTGAAAGTGGTCGAGCTTCTCCTGTAGTGTTATTACCTCGCTACGAATAGCATGTAATGATTGCAGGAAACATGCTTTTTCTTTCTTTTTTTTTTTTTTTATTAGCATCTTTTTAGGTAGCGGTATTGAACATGCTCAGACCATAGCACAGCTATTCCTCTTTACAGCGTGCATCCATGAGAAAAATATAATCCAGATCCAGGCGTTCTGAACCGCTGATAAAAGTGATTGGGCTGTTTCAGTCTTGTCTTTTCAGAAAGCTTTTAACCCCGGTGATTAGCCTCTGTCACTTCCCTCAAGTCTTTCAGTGACACCTCTTTGGGCTTTTTATTGCCCATTTGTTGCCTTTCATTCTGGATCCTGGGAGAAAAATCATCATTAGCTCTCGCCTTATCTACTCTTTATTTTACCCCTGCGATGAGCCTTGTCGCTGGGATTTGGCTGATAATGATTGGTGCTGCGGTGTAAGCTTAATGGCTTCTCTTTATCTTCAAAGGCTTTGATTCTTCATTGTTGTTGCTTAGCAGACAATTAAGGGTAAAAGGCCGTATTGCTGATGGATTTCTGAGTGGGTTTTTTTCTCAGTACACAGTGGAGCTGCAGCCCTGGATAAAAATACAGTGCAGTACAGAGCATGACTTCTATTAGCGTGTTTTTTAATTAATGTAGTGTTGACTCTTTTTGTGAGTTTTTTTTTTTTTAATTGTATTTACAGTGCTAGAATGTTATTTTCTGACTTTACAGCAAACTACCAAATTTGGTAGAACGTGAAATGACACTCTGAAACTTTAAAGAGCCTGACTGGGTTTGTTAATTAATCTTTTCATATGTTTTAGTATTGCTGTGGTTCATCAAGCCATTTTGAACTTTTTTCTAGCACTGATTTAGATTATTAAAAAAAAACCAAACAATGTCAAGTTTAACTTTGTGTTTGTACAAATTATTTCACTGTAAGTTACATTTAAAGAGCCATTCAGCTTTAGATGATGCAAACTAGGAATACTGGCCTCTTCACATTATTAATGTACTCATTACCTCCTTTCACTGTACGAAGCAAGTGCCTTCATATTCATGGAATCACAAGATTAATTGTTCAGTCTGACCGGAGTATAACGTGTTAAATGTGGAATTGGGAGAATAAACATTCCTGTGAAACCCCTGTAATTGCTTTATAACTGAACCTTACTAAAAATACAGTTCATTCAGGAATCCAATTATTGCATGAATATATTTACTGTATAATTGTTGTCTGGAATGTGTTAGGTACTTTATTGTATTTGTGTCATTTTTAATGATTACGGGGAAACAAAAAGCAAAAGTAACTCACTTGGAATGAAGTCGGTTGTGTGATTATGTTTCTAATTAGGAAGAGAAGGTCTTTTAATTGACACTTTCTTTACTTGATGGAAGGCTATCATAGTCCAACTGATAACAACTAACCTTGATATGCATTATCTGTACAATATCATAGCGTAGGCTTCATCTAAACAAACACCCAGGGCTTTACGAAACAGATTTTTATTATCATAGTTTCTCAGGTGGCAGAGTTTTTTTTTTTTTTTGAAGAATTTTTTCTTCTTTCGTTGTTGTTGTTGAAGCAAACTTGAGCTGACTGGTGATACTTTTGAAGTCGTCTTATTAACTGTAGATAAGAGGTAAATATTTGAACTATCGCATGTCTATCCTTGCTGGCTGGGTAGTGAAAGATTCAAAACCGAGGAAAACTCACCGGTTTATTTCAGAGATGTTTTGCCGTTATTTTCCCGCAGCAGGCGCGTGAAGAGCATGAACTACACGGTTTAGATGCTGATGTAATTATTTAAAAAGCTACGTCACTCTTCCTGCAGCGTCTTGTTTAAATCAGTGTTGATTTCTACTTCCCAAAGAGTGCGTCTGCTAAAAGTTTCTATTTGGGGTCAACTCGAAACCTTACAGTGTGCACTGTGAACTTGCCAGTTTTATGCATCAAATAATCCCCACAAGCTCCAAGGCTTCACATATGTGCTTTTGAAAGTGAATAACAAGTCTAATTAATCAGGTGTTTATTGAAGTTCTAGTTTATTTAGAAGCTTGTGATTTCGAGGTTTCTTCAAAGTGCAGTTGTCTGATGTTTCGCCGTCACCGCCTACTCAGACATGAGATCGGGCTTATTTAACACCCCACAAATTACATGTCACAAACTCGTGCTCCCTCGACCACCAGGTCATTCTCCAGTGTTCCTGTTTACGTGTTTCATTAAAATATTCTGTTGACTTTTACCACCACCATCTCGCTTTGATATCTGTGTGATAGATTCAGGCTTTTTGAGTCACATCATTAGCTCATGGAACATGGCTGCATTCACTTTCCCAGAAAAACCCCCCAAAAACAAACGCACGCCTTCCCCTAAAACATTTAACACCAAGGGGACCAACTGCCGATCAGTGTTTCATTTCAAAAGAGAAAGGCTGCCTTTGTATTTGAAGGCCATCCGGCAGTTTGACATTGTCCAGGTTCATGTGATGTATTAGGATAAGTTCATAATGCATTATATTACATGTAAGCTTGAATTGGAATTGTCGGCTCATGACAAGGTCCTTGTTTTGACCCAGATGGCCTTCATGGTTATTCTGTTTCAACTTTGCATATATTCCCAGATACTGTTTCCTCCATTGATTGATTGTTGATTTTGTGCTGCTTAACATATGTGTTTGTGTCTTTGTGTTGCCCCTCTGTTAAGCTGGTGGCTCGTTCAGGGTTCGGGGTAGGTGGGATCAGGCCCAGTGCTCTGCAAGTTCAGTCTGCATCAAACGGGTATCGAACACTTGATTCAAACCTTATTTCAATGAAATCAGGAATCCAGCCTACCTTGCTGTTTCCCTTCAGACTATTGTGGACTAAAAACCTTTCCCTTATGGGAGCGGAGGACATCTGCAGGTTGGGGCTTGTCCGTTTGGAGAGAGTCTCCCTCGCAGGATGGTGCTGATGCTGAGAGGTGGAGAGCTTTCACTGCTGCATTAGTGATCTCTCAGCTATGAACTTTGCTGCCGTCTTCGGTTTTGGTTCTCAGCTTACTTACGGTGTGGGGGGGGGGAAACTGGAAGTCGCAGTTCTTGCAATGTTATTTTCATTCTCTGCGACGTCATCACGCAGGTCTGATTGAACGTTTGACACCCCAGCGATACAAGATAGGAATAGATGGCTGTTCATTAAAAAACATGAACAAATGTGTGGTCACATTAGTCTTGATCGCTTTTCTTTCTGCATTGTCGTTCTAGTGGGAGTGAACGAAGACCATTGTCTTTTTTTTCTTTTTGCCATGCTAGTAATTCCTGGCTCATATGGGAGAGAGGTTTGTGTTCACCTCCCATCATCATCGTCGTCCGGTCGATGCTCATTCCTGACAAGTGAAGTGAACAGCGTGGTGCCATCGAGGCAGCACATGTGACCGTCCTCAGCCTCCCTCAGGCCCGTGGATTTAAAACTACATGCCCGCGGTACATCGAGGGCTGTTAACATTATGTTTTACTTATTTATAGTCGCCTTTTATAGACACTATGTGATTCATTCTCTGCACTTTTGCTCCCCGCTCTTTAAAGTGTTGTCGCTTGTGCTCCTGCAATCACAAAGTTTTGACTCTCTGTGAATATCGTAAGAGAAGAAGACACCCGACGCCTTGAGTGACACGTCTGAACGCAGAGGAACAGTGAAGCCTTGTTGCTGTGTCTGAGTCAAGTGTCTGTAAAACTGAATTCAAGGTGATGATCTGCCCTCGGCTTCCTCTGGGCTAATTAAAAAGGAGCAAAGAAAACCCATATGGACCTGGCTCTTATTTGCTCTGACAGCTCAGGATTAAAACTACATTTCAAAGATTTCAACACGTCAGCTCTGAGCAGGGGTCTTGGCAGTTTCGCTTGGACTTCTTTATCTCTGGTAATGTTCACGGTACACAGAACTGTCATTGTTGAAAACATTCACTGGCACCACCAATGTAATTATCCCCACTAATCATAGAGGGAAGAGCTTTACCTGCGTGTCATCAAGTACGCTAAAAGAAAAATTATTGGCTGCAATAGAAATGCTGAGCGCTGCAGGTGAAATGAGGAGCCAGACGATGCTTACAGTGACAATTTCCTGCCGTCCGGTGGTCGGGGAAGTTGTATCTCCCACATTAATGTAATAATAGTGAAGACCGCAAAGTGACAAGAATAATTCTCCATGCACTCAGGCTCCTTCTCAGGCTTTGTTCATGCTTGTGTAAGTGAGATTCTTTCCTGGCGGTCTGCCTCCCTTTTCTGTTAAGCTGTGCTGTTTTCAGCTGTGTTGTTCTGTTGGAGCGTCCTGAGTGTCTGTGCTTCAATCCTCTGAGCCATGCAAATAATCGTGTTCCTGGCTGATGTCCTCTGCATTCTTCATCCTGAAGGTTGACTGTGTGAGTAAAAAGTTGTTTTTTTGTTCCTGTTCCGCCGACTCCCATCTTCTGACCAACACACAGTGTGGTCTTAGCTCTCCACAGCCTGTACCTTGACCCCATGCTCATCCCTCCACACGCACACTTCCAGCCTCTATCATTGAAATCAATGGAATTGATTCTCCTGGGGTTAATGGATTTTGCTGCCAAGGTGAGGAGGATGCACTTTAATCATGGCAGATCTTAAATATTTTATCAGGGAGAGCCAAAGGTTCAGAGCTGGTGCTGGCGATGTGGAGGGAGGAGTGATGGGGAGGAGAGTTATGGTGCATCGCAGCACTCTGGTTTAACAATGAGCCAAACGTTGCTCGTCCCCAAAGCCAACAGCGAAATAGTGTCAGAGATTGGATAAGGATTCCACACAAATGTAGTGGAGGTTTGTTCAAAGGTCGTCCAGTATAGAGAATGATACAGATTACTATCTACCACGTTCAGTTACAATTCAGTGAGGAATCTTGCTCTGCTGTGTTATTTATTGTAAACACACATCTCATTGAGGATCCTTCAGAGATATCAAGGTCAGCAATTGTTCGTTTGTATGACACTACTTACTCGTGAACGTCATCCAGTGATTTCGTCGGTCCTTCTCTCGTTTCTTCCTGGACGGACAGACGGCCAAACTCTGCATCTAGCAACAATAACGTACAGCTCTGAACTGCTGGCACTGTACATTTGCAAAACCTGAAAAACACTGTAGACTTTTTTGATATTTTAGCATCAGACATTGTAATTTGAAAAAGCTTTGCGCTGGTGAAAACTACTTCCTGAATGAAGAATCAAAACCGATAACCAGCAGACAGAAAAAAGTCCTGTTTTTCACGGGATATGGGAGAGCTGTCTGAGGACCCCACTTCTCTTCATGAGTTCCATCATGAATTATAACTGAATTCTACGATTGAATTAAACCACACATCTTTTATTGCTGTCATGATGTTAGTGGGAAAGTTTTTATTAGAACTATGATTATTACACTGTGAGCTGCCGGACACCTTGAATTTCCCCCCTTGGGATGAATAAAGTATTTTCTACTCTACTCCATTACTACTCTAAACGTGTCCAGAGGACGACATGATATACATACATACATAGTTCATAATGTTTTTTTTTTTTTTAAATGACTTATTTCTAAAGTATCACAGTGTTTTACACCACCAAATCAAGACGGTGGAGCAGCCAGGGGCAGAAAGGATCCGGGAATTGAAGACAAGTAATGAGTGGAATCGTTGCATGTTTACTGTGAGGAGTAAATAAATTATAGTAATTAAATTAAAGTCTATCGTAAACCATGTGACAAGTCATCTACAGCGAATATGTGGTCACATTTCAATTCTACTTTTGAACTCCTTAAAAAAAAATGACACATGCAGCTTAAAAATGGGAGTTTTATATTTTGTTTGTCAGTTTCAAGTGTGACATTTCTCGGTTGTCGCAAGAAGAAATTGATTATGTGATTATTTGTTTAAGATGATGTGTTTTTCTTTCTCCTACACTGTTTAGCAAAGAAGTTGTCACCCTTATCTAAAGACACTCAGATGAAGCAGAACCAGAGAGGAAATCAGGGGAGGATTAGGAATTTTAATGACTTTCTTAACTTTGCCTAAACTCAGATTCCATTTACGACTGCCTGCTGTCTGCACACGGATTTAATTGTTTATTCTTACATGAAAAAATCTTTGGACAACTCCAGCACGAGGCTGGGTTTGCAACTTGTTCCCTTGCAGTGGAGATTTGACATTAAATGCCTTTTTAATTGTTTCAGTTGCTCTCATTCTGATTTCTCTGAACTTTGTTTCCTCCTGAGATTTCACTGGGAAAGTTGCTGACAGAAATGCAGTTGGATTTCCATGCAATGTGTAAATGTAAGTGTTTTACCTGCATAAAAGCCTCATATAGAAACATTAATGCTTGAAAGTTAACAAATTAAACTCCCATCTTCAGTCTGTGGGCCGGGACGATCTGTTCAGGTGACCGCATCAACGGCAAAAATGTGATAAATATCATAATTAGTCAACGTGGAAAATGATCATGATTGCTATTTTTGCTACATCCCATATCCTCCCTTTGTTTCTCCTCATCAGCAATACATGAGAAGAAAAGATTTCATATATTTTGCACAAAGGGAATGTCAAATGAGAACACGTCCATAACAAATTATTATTGTCTTCCGTATATTCCATAATTACTAGTTGTCATCTTTTGGAAGATGAAAAAGTAAATGGCTGTTGTCATGTCGTGTTAAAATATGTATGCACATAGAATACCTTTCCAAATAAAATGTTACTGAATGTAATTGCTGTTGCAACATATCCTAAAAAAACAAAACAAAACGGAATTGACAGTCGTGTTCTTGTGTTTCAAGCCTTCCTTAAAAATGCACCGTCTGAAAAGTGTTTTTTTTTTTTTTTTTTTTTTTTTTTGGCTTCCCTTTTCCGGTGCCAGCTGGCAGCCGCAGGTCCCGTGTTTTCAGGGTTCTACGTTATCTTGTGGTGTCATTCTTGTTTATTTGAGCCGTGCCAAACGGTTTAATTTAATAGATGACCAGCAGAGAAGAGAGGGTTTTTTTTTGTGTTTTTTTTTTTTTTTTAAAGAAAGATGGATTTTGGTGAGAGGTGAATGATGGCGTGAGGTCTGGAGAACTGAATGGGATAGTTATCAGACAGTCAGCCTTGTTGTTTTGTTCAGTAATGGCAAACGGTCACTGGTTAGTAGTTTGGAAGGCAACTCCTCGTCCTCCCTCCTGGCACATTCCAGCAAGCAGCAAAACAGAAAAGTAGCAGAGTAAAAGATCTGATGATGAAACTGCTTTTCTTGGGCAAGAGGAATTTCAGTTAAATGATTTGTGGGAATGTGAATAAGAGTCTGGCTTTGAAAAGAATTAACATATCGCCCAAGCAGGTCAAGTCTTTGGCGTCACCTCCACACTGAAGATGGGAGCTCAAACTCCCAATGCTAACATTGAGGTAATTTCTGATGTTATATTTAAACTAAACAAACATGATTATGGTGTTTCGTGTAAACAAATGATGGAATTGATAACAAACACATAAATTATTCCATAGAGTCCCACCAATAGTTTAAATGCGTCACTCATGGCGCCTAAAGTGTACTGAGAAAACACTTGCCAGAATTTTCAGCAGGTTTGAGAAACCTGCTGAAATGTTGGTCTCCATAAACCTTCTTTGGGCCAATCCGGATAGATATAATGTCACAAGCCACTTGTCGACACCATTTAAAGCACCAGCAGCTGCGACTGTTGATTCGACGACGCTATTGTGGATTTATCGGGGTGATTCTGCATGTGATCCAGCAGACTGTTGTCAGGAGTGACGTGGACTGCGTTCACCTGCTGCATTACTACCTGCTGTGTTAAAAAGCAGTTGGAACAGGCGTACTTCATCTGATGGCTGCTGAATGCAACTGTTTGTGACAGCCAATATTATAAGTGACCTCGCTGTTTTTGCTCAGGCTTACAACCACGACGTGGTTAATTCCTTTAGATCTATTTAGCAACACAACAACTTTTTTGATTAAGAGCTAAATGGAACGCCATTGATGCTCCCGGAAATAGAGAACCATGTCTTCAGTGGGTTCAGGAGAACATACAGATGTTCTGGTGTTGGTGAGCAATCACCTAGATTTGTGTTCCGTTAGTGCTGAATGTAATGTTTCCTGCCTGCTTGCATCAGTCTGCAGTAAGTAACATGAACCACTTTATTACAGCTCTATTACATCATTTTAATGTATGTTACTATGCAATGCATAGGGGGCACGGCCAGCTTTTGATTAGTCCTATTGAGCTGTGAGGCAGCTCTTTAAATAACACGTCGTTTCATAGTTTTTGTTACTTTGACATCTAAGAATGGAGAGTTATTGCTCAGTGCAAGCCTGCGTAATTGAGCAACTTCACAAGTCTCCAGCAGGGCTGTTGAAGCTCAAACCTCTTTTAAGCTTTGCTGGAAGAGTTAAGAAAATCAGCTACTGATGAGGGAGCGGTTTATGAATGTGAATGAAACTATGAATGTATAGATAAAAGAGAAGGAGAAAATAATTTTTTGTGCTTCGGATGACTCACAACAAGAGAGCTCATGTTACATAGTATTTACCTCTCTGTCTCTTCTTAATGTGATTATCGCCAGTGGTGAACAGCTCAGATAAAAATCGAGTTTTCTTCCCTACTGTGATGGCCATGTTTTAGTTTTAGTTTCTAAGCGTACACTCGATTCATTTATCACCTCGGTTCTCCCGAGCTGATTCAGAGCTGATTCAGAGCCAGTATCTAATCTAACTCAGTTTTTTTGCATTGTGATGGCAACATATCAAACACTTCCTCATCAAAGTTCATTCAAAACACCAGAAGATAGACAGCTTCCTGTCCATTCATATGATGGAGCAAATTCTTGTCCTTTTACTTTGAGGGGTGACGTCGGACCACAGAAAGATCCTCTTCATCCATCTTTTTTTTCCCTTGCCATGCAGTGATGCCGGGCGGCGTAAAATACTTCCATGTCTCCAGAATAGTTTCTTTGCATCCATCATTCCTGAACGCTCATCCGCTCGCCAAATGAAAGTTTACAGAGTCCACGGAACATCAAGAGAATGCCAGGTTATGGTGAGAATTAATCAGAAGTTTGGAGTGGATGTTTGAGAGCCACTCTAAATGCTGCACAGGTGAGAGTGGAAAATAAATGTGCTCGCAACTCTTCAGCAGAACACTCATCACTGAGAGGACGCTGTTGTGAAGTCGGGCAACATCGCTGTGAAATAAGTGAACAGCAACTCGGTGATTCAGCCGTCCGAGTGTGGAAAAGCAAACTGTTCTCAGGGTGTAGTACAATGGAAAGGTAAAGATCTTGAACTGGCCCGAAGATACGGAAATCATACTTTTCTTGAAAAGAAAAAAAAAAAGTTATTTCAACCCATTCCAGGTACTCCCATTTGGTAACGTTAATAAAGTTATTTGATAGAAACAAGTCACTCATTACAACCAAAGACAGACTTGGATAAACTTGGGTTTATCTCTAACAATGAAAAGAAAACAATTCTCTTTGAAAATTAAAATAGAATGAAACCAAACAGCCCTCTTTTCAAGTAGCTACTGTTTGAAACTATTCAGCTTTATCTTTATATATTGGCCTGCCTCGATGCTTTCTCACACTGGAAAAGGTTTTAGAGGAAAACAAAAAAAAAAAGTTGTCAGCATAGAAGGTGATATTAAGTTGGTTTGAATCAGCTCAAAATGAAAAACTGTTTATTTTGGAAAAGCTACTTTTAGCAGCGGAATTTTCAAGCTACTTCTTTTTTTTTTTTTATTTATTTATTTATTTTTAGCTCTTACTAACAACAATAAGGAGCAACATAACAGC
>OMNM01019994.1:1744-13470 GCA_900302745.1 Parablennius parvicornis | reverse complement strand
GGCAGAATGTTGCAGGAATTGGCTGCTGAGTGTCCGTAAAAAAAAAAAGAAGGAAAAAAAAAGACAAATCTTGAAATAACAATCCCAGACATGTACCTGTGATCGGGTAATGAGTGAGCTGTCGGGTGGACTCGTGTTGATCAGCAGCAGGTCCCCGCAGTGCCCCTCAGCGTGGAGAACACAGTAGCGGCTCCCACCTATATGACCACTGGAAGCACGTGAACGGGTCACATGAACGCAGCTCATGTGACCAATCCGTCACCGCGAGCTCCCATTGACCTGAGTGAACCTCCTCTTTCTCATGAACAGTGAGCATCGACCTCACACAGAGTTATTCATTATTAGTTATTTATTTAATACACAATGTAACATGTTTAGTATTGAAAGTTTAAAGCCGCCTGACACGGTTGACCTGCAGTACTGACTCATAGCCAGTAGATGGCGGTCAAGCTCGCCCGTTTTCTTGATTTACAAACCCTGCACTTGTTTAGGTTAAATTTTCTACTCATTTTACTATATTTTAAATGAAACTTAACTAAAGTATGTGACATATGATACGGATTATTTTTATACCTTGAACATGGTTTGTGGTAAAACTGATAAATATGACAGTAAACAACAAACTGGTATAAATATATTGCACTGTTTAGACTTAGACTAGACTCGACTTTATTTATCCCTTGAGATGACTCCCTTAAGGAAATTTAAGTTCCAGCAGCTTTATAAAGGACAAGGGCAGCACACAGTGGGCAAAAAAGCTTAATAAAAAAATTATTTAATGTATTGTATTTGTTAATGTAATTTTATTTTGAAAGTCAACAGGTGCTGACAGGTATGACGTCCTCTGTCACGGCGTATGACCCGGAAGTAGTACTAATAAAGTTTGGCATGCTGCCTCTTCAACGCTGGTCGTCCTGTCATCTTCTTTAAGCCTCAAAGCCAAACATCACAAGGTGTCAGAAGCATAGCAGAAGAATGGCACGACGTGGCTGCAAAGTATGAGCTGTTTGCTGTAGCTTCACTAAATATAGAAATGGCAAATGAATAAAACTTCTAACAAAATATAGGAGTGAAAGTGACCAATGACGTTAAAATGCCCCGTGGTTACAGGCAGAATTATTGCACAAGGATGATCATTTGCGGTGAGTAAACAATCAGTTATTGCGCAGTTTTGCATTATGGTATTGAGAATAGTGAAAAGCAACAAGGATGAAGCAATTTTATTATGTAAGATCGTGATGTGAATGAGGTGGATAGCGGCTACCGCTTCTACAGCCTGAGGGACAAAGGAGTTCTTAAGTCTGTTAGTGCGACATTTGGGAAGAAGCAGTCTTTCACTTAACAGGCTCCTCTGGTTGCTGATGACTGTGCGCAGAGGATGGCTGTTATTGTTTATGTTACAGCACCAGTAGTGCACTTGGATATAGATGATACATCCATACAAAGCCTTAAAACTAAACTGAGTAACTATATAGTTTAAGTATACTATTAATATTGGTTGTGAAAATTATTGCCTCTGCTTTAAAAAAGGAAAAAATCTTCAAATTCTGTAATATGTTCAAAAAAGTTTTAATTCAGTACTTCATATTTCATACAACCTACATATATATATATATATTAAAGAACAAAAGGGTTAGCAGCATATATCTGTAATGCTGAAATATATGGAGGTTTCACTGTTTGAATTAAAGAATGTGTAGAATAAAACTGCATGGTATTCCGATTTAGAGATTTAGATATTTAGATTTAGAGATTATCCTCTAAAGGTCAAGGACAGAGAAGAACAGAAAAATGTCTTCTATTAAAAATTCTTGACTATCTTCATGTTGTAAAAACACTTACACTTTGTATTTTCATGCTCTTTTTTTGGCTCCCAAAAGTTTGCAACTTACACAACTCATGCTCAGGACTGCTCATCCAAATATTACTATTTTAAATGAACGTGTTCATGTCACCCTCACCCCTAAGTTTTTTGTCGTCAGTGTGAACTAATTGATATGAAGTGACAAAATGTCCAACATCTTTAGTTTCTTTCTGAGGTCCATAATAAAATAAAATAAAATAAAATAAAATAAAATAAAATAACATGAAATTGAACTGGAGAAATACCATTAATTACTATTATATTAGGGACACATGCAGAAGATTCCTGCATTATGGAGTTTGATTGACAGATGTCCTTTGTGAAGGTATTTTCAAAATTTATGTTTTTTTATGTTTATGTTCGTGGAAACTTTTTAAATTGGCTGACACATCTTTACAGTCTATTAATGCTAAGTAATTCTAACAAACTTGTTACAACATCTCACCAAGTGTGTAACAAACTATTTCAAGGTTATTGTTTTTTTCAATGACTCATACCTATTTTAATTTTTTTGGGTGGCATCTTGTGATTTGTCACTAAAAGTGACACTTTCACTGTTTTCTTGTGTCATTAGTATCATGCTGTGGATCTCTTACCAGAGAAAATATGCTGATTGTCTCCCTGCTTTCTCTTCTTTCCATCTGTCTGTCATCTGACTTTTGAAGTGATGACATGGGGGAAATACTATGCACATCCAGCCACATTAGCACTTCCATAATATCAGATCCTCATTGAAAACAGTTACTTCAACAAAGATCACACTTATAATTTATACACACATATTAAATACACTACAGACATTGTTACACTGTCACAATGTTTCATGGATATGTTTGGTACAACATGTGACCCTGCACAGGATACAGAACATAGATGGATCATTTCAATACTGCTGGTACAGCATCATTATAGCTCATCATTATTGAATCTATGCAAAGGAAGCCACTGTCATCACTCAGTATTTTGAGCTCATTTTATGCTATACAATGCTATTAATATTTTAATGTTTATCTATTGTTCACCTTCTTTTCCCAGGGTGGTATGGTGTAGGGTCATACAGGAAGGGGCCAATGCGTCTTTGATTTCAACTTAAGGTGAGATCCTAGTTTAGCACAATCCTTCTCTGCAAAATGTTCTCCAAGGAGTTATGATAATGTGACAATGACATGATGTATTGAGAGTGTGTTTGTCGATATTGGTGGTGAACAAAGCACTTCATCCACCATAATCAAGATAATTTTAAATTATTGATCAGATCGTGGTTTCTCAGTGTGCACAAATCTTAATACTATATAATTATAATATCGTCACTGCAGCAGCGATGTCAAACAAATATCCTGTGGGTCAAAATAGACCTGCCAGGGAGTTTAACCGTGTCCATGGAATGATCTTACATATATAGTTTAAAGTGTAAAAATGACAAAAGATAATATTAAGCGCAGAGCCATGCACTGTAGTGGTTGGTATTATCACCTTGGAATCCATGTTCTAGGAAATCATACAAATTCCATAAAAAAAGGCCAAGGAGCCTGGAATCGAACTAGGGTCATATAATCAGCATTAGAACGTAATGCTCACACAACAATGGAGGTCATTGTTGTGTGAGTGCATAATTGTGACTGACATTGTAAAGCACTTTTGGAGCTGTGAAATTGAACTCCATGTAGATTGACCATTGAACAACTTCAGCACCATGTCCACTATGTCACTGAGTATGAATCATCCAGGCTTAAAGCATGAAATTCAACAGACCAATCTGAGCTTTGACCATTGTTTAATGACTTTATTGGTGTCACATCAATAGCACATGAAATGAGTCAATGCTGCTGCCCACAGCTGCCCTGTGAGAATCCTTGCAGAGATGAGGTGATGTGTGTTAATGGAAAAAGGCTGTCCAGTGGTGACGAGACGTTACACTCAATCAGCAAAGAAATTTACATCTGTCAAAAAAAACTTTTCAGCTCTCTAAATAACTCCACACGTGAGACTTCAACACTGAACTCTTGTCTACACGATTCATGTAACAACTGTGACCATATACAAAGAACATTGTAAAAAAACAAGTCAAACAAAAGCCACAATTTATTTTTGTCGTAAACATCCAGGCACACAGAGCAAAGCATGTTCTATTTAAAGCAATATACCGTACATACATCGGACAAGCATGTCTTTCTACACAAAGCGCTAATTTATGATCAAGCCAAGGCGTCGCTACAGTTGAAAGCTTGTGCATACTTTTTTTAAGGCCAGTGCAAAAAGACATATTTCATCTGCTGGCTTATTGCTGTTGTGTACATTCACGCAAGTGTTTACTACTACAATGTGCATGTGTAGTTAAAGTAAGTGCTTTCTTTTGCTAAGGTAGGTGCATCTCTCAGGCTGTCTGTATGAACAACTAACATGCAGTGCTCCTTCATTAGCAGCATTCGGCAAACAGCTGCGTGTCACTATCAGTCTGACACAGTTTGATGAAGCTGCTCATCTTAAAAGCATTTTTTTCTCTACGCTTTCAACCAGTTCACAGCTTATTCTATCAGTGCTGACCACGTTTTCTCACCTTTACCAGGTGCAGGATACTCTTTCACCTCCTCAGTATGGAAGCAGACTGTGCAGTTACAATTTTACCGATACTTCTGTTGTTTACAAAGTAATACTGTTAAGTTAATACAATGCAAATGAACATAAAAGAGACAAAGGTACATGGAAGACAGAACCTGTGAAATATCACAATCTATAATTGTAATTACATTTCATTTATCAGCAAAATACTACGTTGAGCAAAGTTGGGACAAACGGCATCAAATGATTTCTACATTCATTTTGACACCACGTGACATTTTTCTCCTCTTCATTCCTACATTATCAAACATGTTTTTGAAAATAACTTAAGGTTGTGTATAGTGAAATTGTAAGGAATTAATTTGTTTTCAAAAAGATGGGTTAAAAAACAACAACTGTATTATATGTATTATAACATGGAAATTCACCTTTAAAGGTGTAGAAGGTTCAACTCAAGGAAAAGTGGGAGAATACCATAAATGTGAACTTATATAGTGAAAACCTTTCAGTGAAGACTTCAAATCCTAACCCTCATTTCTAGAAGCTCCAATAGTTTTGTAATACAGAATCATGTCTGCATACAATTCTATGAATCCTTTCTATTTACAGATCATAAAGTCACATGTGCAATATGAGGCATGACATAACATTTTTCAATCAAAAAACGTGAGCATTGAAAGTTATTTCAATATTGGATGGCTTTGGAGAAAAAATAATTTAAGTGAGTTAATTCAACCTCTATGGTTCACGTTTGTTTCCTTTGTACTTAACAGTGAAGCCACCTTGGTCCACTTCACTTTGTCATCAATTATACACTTCCCTTCTTTCATCAGATAAAAACAGAACCAAAACCTGGTTGTCACAGGAGTAGCTTCCTCTCTGCTGTGAAGAAGACGTTAATAATGTTCTGCAGAAATCATTTATTCTTTTTATTTCACCGTTTTTATGTTTCCAGTTATCACAGGAAATCCTTGGGGTACCAATGATTACAGAGGCATTAAAATAAAATGTGAGTGTGAAAATGTATCTAAATTCTATGAACTTTTTTTTATTGTTTATTGCATTTTTTGATTTGAAGTTAGGAAGTTTATTACAGGTCAAAAGCAAGATTGTTAAAAAAAAAAATTATATGGGATAGAAACAATTCAATAAAAAGTCATAATTAAATAGGAAGATAAATAAGACTGAATGGTTATAATGATAAAAACATTAGCAGATACTCCTTTTAATTCCATATTGCTTATTTTCCTTAAACTGCCATTTTACTATTTGTGTAGTTCGCTAAACAAATAATGCAACAACCACCCTGGTGGCTAAAATCTACTCACTCGTGGAAGTTATTGCAGCTAAAGTAAATTGGCAATAAAGCATAGGATATATACAGTAAAAATGTATACATGTCTTTAAACATTTGCTTTTGATATTGTTTCATCAAAACAAAACTGAACACTTCAGCTGACAGATCACGCGGATGTTACATGGTGATCTTTGTTTCCTCATGTGTGACAGTGATGAGTGTAAACTCTGCCAGTGTACCGCACTGTACAACTCAGACTGAATAAATGGGGGTTTCCTGAAAGCTGGAGACGATGTTCAGCGTCATCAAAATGTTATGATGACAAAAACAACAAAAAAACCACCAAATTATTAATTCCAAGCAACATGACCGCAGTAAGTTTGAATGTGTACTTGGGTTTGAAATCACGTACCTCACATATTTATTTTATCACAAATTGCTCTATAACAGACAGGCGCTAAGATTAAAAAAACATCACTTTGTTAGTGAAATATACAAAATTCTGCACAGCAGCTTTGCAGACAGCATGTTTAAGTATTGTAAACTGGTTATTTGGGTTATGGACTCCATCTAGTGGCTCAATAACTTCTTAAACTTCAGCCTTAACTGATACAATTGTTAATTGTTTGCACGCATATACTTACATGTTGTCATAATGAATATGTAAAATAAATAACCTCCCCCATAAGTTTTTGCAAAATTATTCTGCAATAGTTTTGCTTTATAATATCTAAAAATCAGGTGTTAACATCTGCCTGGCTGTGTGGACGTGTTCAAATATTGAATCAGCACCTGAAAGATCCTCAGTTCTTGAGTCATCTAGATTTAATTTACATGATAGCTGAAAAGATGGTAAGAGAAGTGGACCTGGGATTTGATGCTCACTGGTTCAATTCCCCCAGCGGACGGGTCTTTGGCCTCTTGTCTCATCTGCTCCCCAAACACCATGACATCCTAGTCTCTAGGATGGGTCAGTGTGGAGAACTAATAATAATTTTTCAATGAGATTAATAAAGTAATTCAAAATATAAATACTTGGCTGTACTGTGTCAACAACTTACTCATCAAAAGCGTGACATACTGAAAAACACCTTCGCCCCATTTCCCCCTAAGGATTGGTGAAATGCCCCATGGGTATGACAGGAGTAATCTATTTGAATTTTTAATAGGTATGTCATTTCTATCTGCACAGAAAAGGACAAAACTGAGATTCATTTTTGTCTGTAGCCTTTTATGACTGTTAAAAAGCTGAAAAATGAAAGTGAGCCCCTCCCATCCCACTAAGTCTGCCCCAAGTTAGTATAGCAAATGCATGAATCTCTGTGTATCCTCAAGAGCTAAACTCAAAAAGATATAATTCCTCATCCTCAGGCCCTCAGCCTCCTTACACTGCTCTCTCTCTGCTGTCTGGACTAAACTGGACTATCTGTTTGCGAGCATGGGAGATGACTGGAGTGAGGGGGACAATTGGAGTACCAGGCGTAGTTGCCCCTGGAGTTGAAGCACCTGGAGTTGAAGCAGCAGGAGTCGAGGCACCAGGAGTTGAACCAACAGGCGTTGAGGCACTGGGGGTTCCACCTGGGGTCGGGCCTGGTGTTGTTCCAGGAGTGGCAGGGATGACAACAACAGGGGATGGACTTTCTGCCCCGGCTCGAGGCTCCAGTCGCGGAGTGGAGGCAATGAAACGGGCCTCCCTGATCCGATAGGGACTTCGGTAGCTGGAGATGGGCGACAGCTCAGAGCCCCAGCCAAGGTAGCTGCCACTGGAGGGAGAATGAGCATCTGCGCTGAAATACAGCGTGGTGCTGGACTCTCCGGGGATTGCAGCTTTCTTCTCCGGAGAGCTAATGAGCAGAGGAGAGCGCCGCTCAGGTGACCAGCCGGGTGTCTTGATGTCCAGAGAGCCCACAGAGGACGAGGGCTCGGTCAGGGTGCCAGCGTTGCTGTCGATGTGCTGGAGACTTCCCACTTGTTGTGGAGACGAGAGTGTTGGTGAGCCGTACACAGCACTCTGAAAGTCCTCGTCACCTGAAAACATGAAATTACCATGACACAGTCTTTGTCAGAAAGAAGCACCTTGTACAGAAATCACAAGTTCAAAATGTGGTAGTACCATGAAATAAGAAAAATAAAATATATCAGCTTGAAGTCAGAACCGAGTAACTCCGTACAACAGTTCAATTTTCATCAGGCTTCCATCTTGCAGACATTGTCGTTCTTGTACCTAGCTTGATGTAAATTAGCAAAATAACCTTTTTCTTCTGACGGCGGAGCGCTGGAGTCCTCCTCTGCAGTCTCTTCGAAAATGACCTCCTGTACTGGGATGATCTCTGGAAACCTTCTCATGTCCTGGATCGTTGTGGGCGGAGTTTTTCTAACTGGTCGAGCCACCACGGTGCTGGGGGCTGGTTTTGGTGGCTGGACCACCTCTTGCACCTGAGGAAGGGGTAAATAAACTAGTACAGCTGCTTTGTAGAGTTTTTGGATAATTATAATGAATAGGGAGTGATTATGTGAAAGTGTCCAACTAATTTTTAAAATTAATGGAACATAATTAGCTCAGATCGTACCTGTGGAGCCTGGGTGACCTGAGGTGTAGCTGGTGTCGGAGCTGGTTGAAGAGCAGGTGTCGGGGCTGGTTGGGGAGCCAGTTGTCGTTGAAAAGGTGGATGCTGACAAAACAGAGCACAAATATGAATCATAAACTCTGAAAAGAAATCTCAAAAGACTTCAGATGTTTACTAGAGAGGGGCACTATGGCAGATATCGGCAACAAACAAACCCGATGCATGTAGGGCTCGTCAGGGGAGTGCACTTCTTCAGACAGACCCATCAGTCCAGCCAGTCCGCCCTCACCATACGATGACCAGATTTTTGACACGTCGCCTGTTTTCAGAGCTAACCGAATCAGCAGCCAGTGATGATGCTTCCAGCCCTCCCATTGGATAGGAAGGTCCATGAGAGTCCCACCCCCTGGTCAAAATGTCCAGTTATTCAGAATAGATTTAAAAGACAGACAGACTGACTGATTGATAGACTTATGGGATTTCACAGAAAACAAACCAGATAGTGTTGCGTGGCGGTGGAACGTAGGTGTGACTTTCTCTTCCAGTGAGAGAGTCGATCCATGCTCCATACAGGCTCCACCAATCCCCCTGTGCTGAATACTCTGAAAGATCTCAAAGGACTTAGGATGGAGGAAACGATAGTACAGAACCAATGCAATAAGCCCTGAAAAAGAAAAAAAACAAACAGGAAGTGTTTTCTTTTTATAAAAACTGTTGAACAATTACAAAGCTTTTCAGCTTGTACACAGATTTAAACTTTATGCATCATGTCTTACCAATCAGAAAGCTGCAAAACACTGCAGCAGGGATGCCCACTGTGTGCCAGGACACCATGGTAAACAACCAGGACGAGGCCAGAAGAAGAAGAGCGTTTTCTATAAACATGACCTGAGGAAGAATTGAAACATAAAGGACATCAATTCATTTTCAAGCATATAATATATGAAGAATATATGTTGTTCATATTTAGCTGTCAATTCGGTGGAGCGTTATTTATCAAAAACCCATCTCAAAAATGTTTTGACTGAATTAACACACAGGCATAAATCAATCAGAAATGTATAAATAGACATACCGTGTAAAACCCAGCCATGCGGTATCTGGACTGTCCATACTTCACATTGAGAAAAAGGAAAACATGAATCGCTCCCAGAACAAGGTTGAAGATTCTCCATCGGCTTGTTGATCGAATGATATCGGTTTGCTGAGAGACCATCCAGAAAGTTGCACCCAGCCAGTGCACCCCTGAGACACACATAGGTGAACATTGACCACACAATGTTACACATTCATGTTTTAACATGATAGGAAACGCCACCTTTAATTTTTATTCTAAAAAGTCAACAAACACGTTGTTTTATATCCCACATCTGGTGTTAAGAGATAAAACCTTATCTCCACACTCACCAATCACTCCTAGGATCCATTGTTTGAAGACGCGTGTAAAAAGCACAAGAACAGCAAATCTAGAACCCAACATCCCAACCTGAAAAAAGGAAATACACTCCAATCACAGAACACACAAACAGATCCCCACTCAAGATGTTTCCCATACACTTTCACAATAAAGTTGAACATTAGTAGTGAGTGTTACACATATTGGTTGTTGGTAAGTTGTTTGAATATGCTCACCCTCCAAAGCAGTCGACACAGAATGGCAGCAGGTGTCATGTGTAAATGTCCTGGTCTGATGAGGGAACAGGCTCTGGCATAGAGGACCAAGGCCCAGGCCAGAGATATCAAACACACCACAAAACAAACCGAAGCTGGAGGGAAGAGTGAGAGGAGGAGGGCAGATGGGGAAAATGAAAGTGAGAGCACCAACCTACTGAAATGTACTATACATACTGTACACTGCAAGAAAGAAATGTTACACTTTTATCACAATAAAAGCTGTATTAAAACATATAAAGTCACCAAGACACACAGGACACGTGATAGTTAATTTTCACAAATCATGAGGAAACAGCAGCACAAGGTTTAACAATATATAATAATATATATTGTGAATAACAGTCAAGTCTGGAAAAATATTTTCTTCATATGCAATAGTACAGTTATGGGCAACTGGTGGCCAGCAAGCCATGTATGGACCACAACTATTTTTGTAGCCCTTGAATTAATTAACAAAAAAGGCTATTCAAGGAAAGTCAATTCATCACGTTACCAATATCAATTCCAATTATTCCTTAAATATTGTCATTAAATGCATTAAAAGGGGGAAATTATCCAATGCATGCTCTTTCGCTCAGTCCCATTCGGTTCAGCTCTATAAGCTTAATTAGTATTTTCAACTGTCATATGCAGTTACAAATTTATACCCTCACTATGATAGAAGTTGCCTATCCCTGTTTACCAGTTATAAAGAATGATCTATATCTATATAAATATTTATTGTAATTCAAACATTACTTGAGTCCACCCTTTATCCGTTTACCCTAAATTCTCCATACATGTGTGATGTGTTTATATAAAATACATACATTTTAACTTATCCATAATAAACTTGTGTTTTAGCATATATTTAAAAAAATAACTGCTCACTATTACCAGCTACCCATGCCTGCACTCTTTGGTATTTAGCAGTACTTTTTTGACAACAGCTCTCGGCTGTTATCAAAAATGTAAAGGCAGTAGTAGCTTAATATCTGTTAAATAGTGAGTCACTATTAGCCTTTACACGAAAATACTTGATAACTTTCGGTTGATTTTTGTTTACCAACACAAACTATACACTTCTGGTTTTTACACATGACAAAACTTTGGACTGGATCTTTGCTGCACAAACAAACTCTACATTGTTCAGCCTCTCTTTACCTGGGGATTTGATGCCTATATCAGTACAGATGAGAACGTAGGTCTTGAGCAGTGTCTGAGGCAGGGTGACCACCAAGGCCTCCAACAGACGCAGTGCAGATACATCGGCCTGCTGCATGATCTCACCATACACGTCCATATCTGGCAGACGCATACACTCCCACAGCCTGGAAGGACCAAAAGTAAACACACACCAAGTTGACTCTGATGCATTGTTATACTTAGTATCAACAGCCCATATTAATAAATAATAACCACTATACCATGGTGCGGCCCTGAATAAGAACTTAACCAATAGTCTTTTTCGCCCCATCCTCACCCTACTAAAGTAACTCTATCAGAGTTTTTAAACACTTTTTTTTAAAGCATGTTTCTATTTTCAAAACAGTGAAAAAGGAAAACATTGCATTAGTAAATCCTTCTATTGGTGCTGAGCCAACCTTTTAAAGATACCCAGGTGTAGTATGTGTGTCCAGGTGAGGGACTTCCGACGGATTCGTCCATCTGACAGGTACCACAGATAACTGAGCCACTGGGGGCCCCAACCTGAGAAACACAGGACAGTCGAAACTATTATGAAGCCCTGCAACTCTTTTTTTTTTTTTTTTTTTTCTCACTTATT
>OMNM01019979.1:6948-17418 GCA_900302745.1 Parablennius parvicornis | reverse complement strand
TTGAGTGTGCTTGCTTTTCATGTGTGTCGGTGTGTCGTCGCAGCCGTCTTAATTAAAAGTGAAGTTCCACCGAGTCCCAGTCACAAAGCAGCCACTGGGAATATTTCTAATTATTTCCTACCTTTCACATCCCGTTCATTCTTCTATATGTGATTACTGACAGTGACTGGCGATTAAATGACAGTAGGTTGTATTTGCACATGATTACTGTTTGTCCAAGTTGACAGAAATAACTCTTGCTTTAAAACATGTCTGTGTGCTGGTATACATTTGTGTCAAATGTAGAGAAACAGTCTAGTGAATATTAAACCTAGATTGGATGCTTATGAATCTCCTTTTTTGTCATTTTCTTGAAATAAATGTAAACATCAAAAATCCTACATTCCAAAAGTTTCCTCCCAGCACCGTTCATGTTTTGAAAGTCAACTCGACAAAATCAAGGAGTGTGCCTCCTCACAACACACTGACAGACAAATATTCTCCTACAGTATATGCATACACACAGCACTTGCTGAAATACACCCACAAAAACACCTACAGGCACGCATGCTATACAAATCACCCCATATATTTTTAATATACACCAGAGGAGTACAAAGCACTAATAGCCTGTCGGCTTGCCTTGCGTGATTTAGTGAGCAGCATATTAAAATCTGAAGCTATTCATTAATATGTAAACTAGTGTGCTGTCATTATATGGGGTTGGGGTCGAGGGACCAGGGTGCAAAGGGGGAGTTGCGAGGGCGATGGAGTCAAGGCTGCCAAGCCGAGGCTTGATTGAGTTCAGCAGCAGCGTTTGATAAGTACGTGCACGTATGTCTGAGCGCTCCAGCGTGTGTGAATGGGTGTGCATGAGTTGCATGTTGGAGAGCGAGCTTGTTTAAGGATTTGTGTGTGTGTATGAATGTGTGTGTATGAATGTGTGCGTATGCATTTGCATGCATACTTGTGCATGTGCCTTGCGGAGGTCTCCAGGTCCCCAGGGTGATTAAAGAGAATAAATATGCTTGATTACAAATGTCCTACCTCCCCATCAACTCCTCTAATGTATGCAGTTTAATTGAGCGTCACAACTAAAGTATGAGTTATGGAATGAACAGACAGGCCAATATCTCAGAGAGTTTGGGGGGGGGACAAGAATGAGACAGAGAAAGCCGGAGATGGTAGTACTGCTCATAGGAAAAAAGTGACATATATTCTAGATGCTGGTATCTATATTAAGCACGTTATGCAATATTGCATGAGTAATCAGTAACATCAACACCTATGCTAATCCATTCAAACTGAACAGGAGGATTATAAAGGATTATTCATTTCCATTTCTCAAACCTGCACACAACATCACCTCATTTGTGGAAGTGTAAAAAAAAAAAAATATTCACATGTTTATCGTTGATGAAAGCCATGACACAGTTAGAGCACATGATTAATCATCAAGCTGTATTTTGTCCCCATTTATTTATTTATTCATTTATAACCTAGTGGCTGTGCAGGGTGACCACTTGTCAATCACATGACCAACTGACCAACAATATTTGGATTCCTATTGATCAGAGATGCTCTGTGGAGGTCTTGATCCTGGGTCATGGGCCCTTTATGAGTTTGCATGTTCCATCAGTGTGTGCATGGGTTTTTTTTGAGCTAATTCAGCTTAATCCTACAATTCAGTTTCAGTCAATTGCTCACTTTAAATTGCATTTAGGTGTGATTGTCCATGTAAGTGCATGTGTGTGTGTGATTCTCCAATTCTCAGCCCTAACTGTACAGGGTGTAACCTGCTTTTTGTCCATTTCAGCATGGATTAGATCTAGCATCCCATGTATTCAAATGCCTTATGAGGGTATTATTAAAATTATAAATAGTCAGTTCTTTTCAACTCTGACTCCTGACCATCCTGATGTATTGCCTTGTTTTGGCAACTTGCTTGTGTTTAACAGAACACTGAAGTCAAATGTATTATCCTTGAAAGTACCTTATGTGAAACAATGTGTTATCAGAGCAATAATGTGTTCTTGGTGTGTTGAAAATAAATTAAACATAACCTGTGATATCTCAGACAAAATCTTAGGAGTTACTATATCGTTTACCTGAAAAATAAAACTCTCCCTCTATATCATTGCCATTCAATTGGTGGTACGATTTAAAACGATCAAACACACATATACATGCTGAATTGGCTTTTTACTTTCTGTCCTAATATGCTAGCACATAAGAACAGATGCAACTCTTGAGTTCCTTCAACATCTGTACAGTGAAAGCATGAAAGGGACATTTGAAAGCTTTCTTTGACTTGATGTAAGGTGAAACATAGTCATGCCAATGAGCAAGAGAGGGGAGAGAAAATGTGCTAACATAAAATTTTCACCAACCATAACTGCAGAATGTTCATCTGGATTGCTCGTAGCAAAAAAAAAAAAAAAAAAAAGATTATGCACAAGGAATTTGTATTGCTTTCCTACCATTTCTTTCTCACCTCTAACTCAAACTCACACACTCTCACAAACACACTCGCACAAGGCCCTGGCCCTTAGCTGGGTTTGGTCTAATTGGCTTATTGTCTTGAGGAGCCAGTGACAGAGTAGTGAGTAGGAGGCAGACTTTCATCGGAGGTTATTGAGAGAGATAGCTAATTTCCTCGTGTTTCCCTGTCCGGGCCTTAGTGCTGCACACACACAGCAAGACCTCTCTGGAGGGATCATTAAGAGTCTGGCATTCTCTCTCTCTCTCTCTCACACACACATATACACATACACACATACTTTCTCTATCTTTTTCTCGCACATATATTCTCTTTCCTAGTCAACAACCAGACACAGCTAACCTTTACAGGGGGAGCTAAAGCAAGGCTGGAGAGCCAACAAGACATGGCCATGGTCAAAATAAGGGAAGCGCCAATGCTGATACAAGTAGTGAGTCTGACACCACCAAACCCAATACCACTTTGGAACAACCCAACAACAGCTGACATCCGCTTCCCAGTAGAGCAGGATATCAGTGAAGGACGAGCATTGCATTTATATTCCTTAACGATAATAACAACTCATTGGCGCATCCTCAGTCTCAATGGACTGTTCTTCTCATCAACTCACTCTAGCACTTACACACACACATAAGCATGTATGCACGTATCTTTGTTAAAACCACAACCCACACAAAGCCTTTAAGTGCATATCCGTAAGTGATCAAGCAATCGCGCATACACAGACAGGGTTTCACATCTACATGACCTCAGTTGATTCAATATGACTGTCCGGATTAAGAAACCGCACCGAAGACATAATTTTGGCTTTTGTTCATCTGCGTCTTTGAAGTGGGTGATCTGCTATCAAAACCACTATCATTGATACAAATATAGAGAAAATAAACGTTTTCATGAAATAAATGCCATTCAATTAATAACTAATTATGCTGGCCAGTATATTATGTTCTTTAGAGTGTTTGTCTTTAAATCTAAACTACACGGCACATTGAAGACACAAATGATGCCAATCCACGATGAAAGGAATATATACATATATTGCGAGTGTGAAGGTGTATACATGTCACACAGTCGGGCTGGTTGCTTGAGAAGGGGAATGGCAGCTGGATGTGGGGGGGGTTGCAGGGTTGCAGGGATGGATGGTTGTAGGGCCATCAGCGAGTTGAAGTGCGGGGGCAGCAGTTGGTTTGCAGGCCATAAAAAGACGGCAATTCTCCTCTGGGGATTTAAGAGTAGAATTCTGCCCTGAGAGGGAAGCGGTACCACTAATTTACAAGACCCTCTGCTCCTTGGTCAACAAAAATAAAACATCCAGGGTAATTACTAATTCATTATTAAAAGGCAGCATTATTTATGAGAAGAGGTGCTGCATGCTCGAGGTTTCTTTGGTATCCCAATCACACCACAGCAGGGATGATGTGGTGAAGACCCAGCCTGAGGCAGTCCTACTGTTTCTTGTACCCGGGCCTGATGCACTGTCCCCTGGGTGCAGAGCGAGTGGGGCCATGGGCCAAAATGTCAAGCACTGGAAAAAGAAGACCACTGCCTCTCTGACACCAGCATCCACACTGTATGCATTGTCCATCCTGTGTGAGTGTATGGGAGCATGTGGCCATACATGCATTCAAACAACATACAGTATGTGTTTAGACATGTATTGATTCTCTTGATGCTTCTAAAAGGCAAATGAGCAATACACATAGCCAAGCTTTTTTATTGTTCTTATGAAGTAGCTACAGTGAGCAAGAAGGGCAAGAAAAGGACACCAACAATGTAGCAACAGTCATTGAATAACAGTTTTTCCTCTTTTTTTTTTTGCCTACAATAGCACTTTTCAAAAAGGCCTGGTGCTTGTCAGGGAATCAATCTTAACTGTGGTTTCTCTTAAACGCAGCCACATACTGTCACATTCTACAGAATTACGGAAAACCTCTCAACGGCAGAAATTCTAATAGCTCTCAATATGATGAGAATACTGGTATTTTTAGGCATTTGATTCATCCTGAGGTTCATGGATTTAAAAGCTTTTGTGTTATGGCTGTGAAATGATACATTTGCAGGCCTGCTTAAAACTCAATTTAACTGTAGCTGCAGCATTGCCATAATGGCAACCCTCTATTTCCAGAGCTCTCCCAATCAATAACAAATTGCTGAAAGCACAAATGATTCCATTTTCTGCTAGGGGGAAACGAGAATGATGAGAAAATAGGTGAAATTGATATGTGAGGGAATATTATCAATGCTCTAAATGTCAGCAGGATGAGGTACTATGACCTTTCAGGGCTGAGGGTGAAAAAACACAAAGATAAACCCCAAAATGCAGACAAACAATCAGTCTAAAGCAACAAATGTGAAGCCTGTTACAGGCTGTTCTTCTGTAGCAACGGGTGACTATCAAACATGATTGCCATCAAAGAAGAATACAGGCGTAAGTGAGGGTTTTTTTTCCACCCCACCTTTAACGTGACCCCGCTGATTCGTGGACATCCACTTTGCTATTACCAACAGACCTGAGAGTGAACCTGGACACTGAAACAGCAGTCTGTGACGCAGGCAGCACATTAGTCATTTTGCATGTGGCTGGATGTTTTGTTCAGTTTTGAAAAAGCTGAAGGATTAGGTTAGCCTAGGGTCTTTTGAGAACTGTCTGTTTTAGCTATTCTTCTAAACTGCACTCATAGTAACCCATGGATGGCAATCTTATATTCCCTTTGTAACATTTAAAAGTAATTTATTAATTATAAGAAATTAATATAAATTTATAAAAAAAGTTATATTTAGGAAGCTAAATGTGCTAAATATTTTGATCCAAAATAGAACAAAGTTCTATTATGCTCTTATGTTTCTAGTCAAAATGAATTCAGACATTGGCTACAGAAACTGCCAGTTTTTTTTGTTTTTTGTTTTTTTTTCCCATTTCATTCCCAATTTGTCCAAACATGCATTTGCTTCTTTTAACGAATCCATCAGCAGTCAATATATGGTCATCAGTTTCTTTATGATCTCTACATTTTTTTGTTATCACATAAAAAACATTAGTCATGTGGCTTTGTCATCATGGTATTATTCCTGAGTTGCATTTTGCAACTGAAACTCCAGATTCTCTACAATGTTCTCCATGTAAGTTCAACAAACATACATAGAGAAATCCCTATTTGTATTGTTGTTTGTGTGTAATCATAAAATACTTTACATAAATTGTCATAATGCAATATATACTGGTGAAAACAGTCATGCAAGGTGTACGCTCACTGCTGGGAGCAACACTTGGTTCATGTCTTGATCAAGTGGTGTTCGACACAAATTGGTGGAACTAAGGGGCGAGACAACAGCCTTGAGATTTGGAAGGTTTCTCATATATAAAATTCTGTGGTCAAAAATTACATATCATCATTTAAAATCATATTACAATTATGTTGTGATTATTAGGAACAATACCAGATAGTTAGCCATTTATCGTTATACAAATGGATGCTGCTGCATTTGTCCATGTATAATCTAACGATATCCACAGTCATTCAGAAATGCTACATACAAATACATGCTCTGTGCCAAATTACAGTCTTTTCATGAAACACTGTGAAATGTGTATTACTGGATGAAAAAATGCAATTGGAATTTAATGAGGACAATATTCCACCTACACATGTGGGCCACCATTGCTGTCTTGAATGGAAGCTTAAACAGACAATATACATGCATTAAAACACACCATAGATCACAACCCTACATGCAGACACTTAGACATACTGTGCACACTTATCCCCAAGGAACAGATAAAGAGAAGGTCTTAAAAGCATATCCAAGGCAATCGTACAAAGTTTTCTATTAAATGGACACTGGGAATTTAAAAGAGTTCAAACCCCACATATTCTTTACCTTCCATTGATAATGACACATTTCTACATTTATATAGTCCAATGAAAAGACAGTCAATGTGAGCTTTACATAAACATATAAGCCCTCTAACCCTTTGACTGAATAGTTATTGTTCTGTGTATGTGCCTAGTTGAAGTGTGTGTGCGCGCGCGTGTGTGTGTGTGTGTGTGTGTGTTTCATAAGTATCTCTCCAATGGTCTTGGCTTTGAAGAGAATGTACAAAGGCTGTGAAGGTCTAGCTCAAGGGTCAGGTGTATGGTTGGTATTGTATTTGCAGCTGTTTGTATTTGCAAGGGCAAGTACATATGTGGAGACTCACTTCATTCGCAGAATAGTTGGCATATTTGTTTGGAACTGTAAACACCATTGTGAAGGTTTAAATGACATACGATGCATCAGAGTATGTGCCATCCACAGGTTAAATCGATAGAAAAATGCATGTGACTGAATTTCATAATTCTACAATGTTTGATTAAAGCGCAAGTTGAAACTTTGTTCAAAAGCAATAGGACTCTGATTCATACGTCAGTTTCCTTGCCTGCTTTCATTTACTTGGCATGTGTTGGTGTTTGTCAGACTGTCTCTTCTGGTATCCACGTATTCTATAAAGTAATGGGATTGTATGTTGTGACATCAGTAATTGTCTGTGTTGTTTGCTCAATACTGCCTCTGATCAACTGTCTGATTAAATGTGTGTGCAGTAGTTCGTACAACACCCTGCACTCTGCCTGCCTCACTCTGAAAGCTTTTCATTCTCTTTTTGCTCACTTTCTTATAAAGTAAGTGTACACACCATGACTGTATTGTCATTTTATTGATTTAATTAATTCTATGGTTGAGAGATAATTTCAAATTGACCATGTGGCCAACGCTACCAAATGTAACGCCATGGTGTTGATTGATAATCATTCTCACAGAAAATTAATAAAACTAAGAAACAGTATTTATTTATTTACATTATGTATTGATAGAAATATTAGTAGGGCTGTATATATTGCAAAAAAAGAAGT
Organism: Parablennius parvicornis; assembly: GCA_900302745.1. NCBI lineage: Eukaryota > Metazoa > Chordata > Actinopteri > Blenniiformes > Blenniidae > Parablennius > Parablennius parvicornis. Next base: position 10,050 of record OMNM01019979.1, on the reverse strand, counting down.
AAATGATGTTTTCATGTACTGTGTTGTAAAAAATAAAAAATGTCTAGATTTAATAAAATAATTAAAAAAAACACCTGTGAATTAATTTTTAAAAAAGTATACTTGATGGTTTGTCCTAACGATTTGAAAAGTTCAAAAGCAGGAAAAATTTTGGCCCAGTCAAAGTTGTAAATGACGAACAAAAAAAAAAATAAAAAATAACGCTGATATTTAATAGAACAAATCTCATAAAACATAAAGAGATAACCACCTAAGTGATTGTGTTTGTTTTTTTTTTTTTTGTTTTTTTTTTTTTTTTATCAACAGTATAGAGTACTACATATTCACCTAATATCACGTGGCCCTAATGTGCAGGAGTACATTGATAAAGCCTAAATGGTTTGTACTAGACCTGGTGAAGTGGTTCAATCCAAAACACTTCATGACTGATCTAAGAGGAATTTCCTACAGCAGTGGTGTTCAATATGTGACGTGGGCCTTGCTTAGAGAGCGCCTGACAAATCAGGAAGAATGCCTTTCTCCCAGCATGATTTTTTGATAAAACATAATAAATAGAAATAAGTAAAAGCTGAAACAATTTTTTTTTTTTTATTCAAAGCAAACATATTTAGGGCACTGTGATTGACTGGCAATTTGGATAGATGGATAGATATTTAGACCACAATCTAATATAGTATAGTATATATACGTTAAAAAAAAAAGAAAATAAACTTTAAGTTAAAAAAATAAATAAATTACATAACTGTGCAATCATGGCTGTTGTATAAAAATTATTGGATTTAAAAAAAAGAAGAAGAACAATCTTGTTTTGTTTTTTTTATAGTCTCTGGGCCCTAATTGCTGTTCACATAAGTAGCTCTTGAAAAATAGGTCTGCATACATTTATCACTAAGTTATCATCATTCAATTCAATTTAATTCAATTTATATAGCATCATTAACAACAATGGAATCTCAAGGCACCAAACTAGTCCACCTTTTACTGGAGACAATATGTTGAATGCATGAAAATAGCATGTTAAGAGCATTGTTAAGTGGAAGAATAAAGCTCATTGTACAAAGACATTAATATCAAATAATTAGTATCATTAACGCAATACTCAACAGCACTATTACGTACCATATGTTCACTTCTTATATGTCAACACCATCCATGACACTAGCAATAAGAAATCAAGTTTAGCACAAAAAAATTAATATAAATCATAAATTGGCAATAAGTTAAGCAGTCAGGAGACTAGAGAGGAAGAGAAGACTCTTCAAAGGTGAACTTGACGTAGCACCCAGCCAAGCTGTTTTGCATTCTGCTCTGTTGGTGCCCCTGTCACCTGAGAAAATATTACGCGTTTCCTCCACAGTACAGTGGACTTCCTCACGAAAGACTGCTTCATTTTACAGAAAATTTACGAGCAGAAACTGACTTTTATGTTTCTCTTCGATGGTATTAATAACGAAATGAAACTTGGGACATGTTAGTGGGACACAATTATGATGGGAGAGAGAGAAAATGACTCTAAACAGCAGGTTTACTTACAGAACAATTTGCTCAATTTGTTTTGAGAAAGATAACGACTTCATCTCGAAACTGTTTTTTGTTTTTTTTTTCCATATGTGAGATCCATATGTGAGACATTTGCTTTCTTTGTTAGACATTTCCCTTATTCCTCTACACAAGCCCTCAAAATGTCCTCCATTAAGTCAATACTTTCATATCTGTCATTGCATGATTGTCTCCCAGCACAGAGCGTGGCCCTGTACTAATTTCTCCTCATAAGCAACAAAACAGGACAGATTTTATTGTCCTCATCACAGCCAGTGTTCGGTGAAATCAATAATGACAGGGCACACATAGCCCAACCAAGGCCCTCGGAAACCTCGTTAGTCTAAATACCTCCAGGAAATATGTGCTAATAAATGAGAATAAAATTAACAGCGTCCACTCTGGCTCCACTGGACTCTGATCTGACCACTACAAGGACGTACCCTGCAGTGCTTTCAAACCATCCTGGTTAATTATATTTTCTAATGTGCAGACTGCAACCAAATTAGACTGAAGCTAAATTTAACAAGCCTAACCTGACTTCACATTTTGCTGTCCTCTTAGGATTGGAGAATAAATAATTAATAATATTAATCATGCAACCTTTGAACTTCCTCATGGGTTCCTTGAGGGTAGTGATCAGGGAATGAGTAGGGAATGGGGGTGTTGGAAGGTGTACACAATGAATGCTCTTATATATGGGATAGTTCCTGGATTAGGAAAAAAAAAAGAACAAACTAAAAATGCTGTTGAGTGACAGCTGTGAGTGCAGCTTCACTTCATGTGAGCATCTCTTAAATCAGCCTTCGAAAAGCTAAACGCAAAATTAATATGCAAAATTAATCAATTCAAAGATGTTTTCACACAAACAGAACACCTGTAGTTTATTTTTTACACTTTCAAAGAATCTAAAACCCTATCGCTGCTACCGTGCACAAGGTCTGTCTTAATCAATATAGCTTCAAGGTATGCAACATTAATGAAGAGGTTTCACGTAGACAATGCCGAATTCACAGCACTGTTGCATCTGCAAGGCTGACATCGTCCACATGTCCTATTCATTAATAACTAGTGAATCCAGCACACTGAGTGGTCAGAGAGCTACACAAACACAGCTTTTATCTATGTGGCTAATTAAGCATGTGCTAGAATTTGACCAGAGAAGACTAAAGTAAGTAAAGTGTTTGGATTTTTTTGAACTCACAAGCAACAATACTGGGATTATTTTGTTTAGAATGTCAAAGACGACCATAAAAAATACTGTAATATATATTTAAAAACCAATAACAAAAATGTGGGGGGAAAAAAGGAAATGTCTCTCTGGCTAATTCTCTACCTTTGAGTGATGCAATGAGAGAGAGAGAGAGAGAGAGAGAGAGAGAGAGAGAGACAGAGACAAACAAGACAAACACATGCATGAAAAGAAACAACCTTAAAACACCTTGACATCGTCATGCGCTGCCATGGTGATACTGTGCGTCTAAGTCGTGCCACGGCCAGACAGTTTATCACTGTGAGAGCACTTAGTCTTTGTATGCATGCTGTCTGTGGATTTTTGAGTGT
>OMNM01019977.1:2092-12264 GCA_900302745.1 Parablennius parvicornis | reverse complement strand
TTTATAATAATAAAAATATATGTGAGGATCTTGTGATGAAAGATAAAGAATCAAATCAAGATCCTCTAAAGAACGAGAACAGGAGCCCAGAAAAACACGAACAATAATGATTTCTGTTTGGAGATTTCTTCATATTGAACAGAATTAAATGGAACTTTTGGTTTGTACTTTGACAGGCCTTCTAGGTTTTCTTAGTTGGAGCTCGTTGTAGTTTTTAACATCAGTAAGCTTAAAAAAACTTGTGTTATGATCGGAAACCCCAACTCTTTTTATTGATCACTATTTAAACAAGTTGCTGTCATCTCATGTTAGCCTTATTTAACTACTTTAATTCAACTTTAATCCAAAAATGTCATGTAAAAATGACTTTTCATCATTCAGATGTTCATCAGCTGAAGTTTGAATCCAAACCAGAGGTGTGAGTGGAGTTTGCATGTTTTTCTTTCTGTTCTGTCCATAAAGGTGTTTGAAGCTTTACATTAGATGAAGTGTGAATGTGTGTGATGTTCCTGCTGTCCAGGGTGAACTCGTCTCCATCCAGTGGAGCTTCCAGTCCATTTGGGCCGGTCCAGGAGAAATCCCCCCTGCTGTCCCCCCAAGCCAACAAGCCTGTGAGTAATCCAACTACAGCAGAGAAAACTACTGTAAAGTTAACAGCTGCAATCAGCTGATTGTGGATGAACTGAAGCTGAAACGTATTGATCTCCTCTGTGTTGGTTTGACCCGCCGTCGTAAAGATTTCAGCAGCTCTTTGCTTCGCGGAGCCTCAGCAAACCGCTGGCTCTGATTCAAACAGGAGAAGAGACAAAAGAAGCTTGTTGTTCTGGGTTTAATTACACAGTTGAGTGGCCAGAGATGCAGCTGTTTGTTTTACTGTCGGTCTGCAGGCGCTCGGCAGCGACGACGCAGCAGGCAGTTTGTCACAGACGCCGTCGGACTCGCGCACGACGACGGGAACGACGAGCAGCGGAGCCTCGGAAAGTTCAGGTACTCTCGTGGGGATATCCAGAAACACAACGTGCTGGTTCTGAGAAAAGACTGAGAGTCCCTGAGTATGATAAACAACTGAAACTCTCTGATTTGTTTCACTATGCAGAAGTTTCCACTAACTGCAGTCATTTTACATCTGTTGTTCTGTAATCCAATATTTTATAACTAATTAATTCAATAAACATCTCACACGTGTCAGTTCAAGCAAAGCTGAGCGTCACGTGATAGTTACATCTACATATAAAGAGTGTACGACAGTTTTATTATCACAGTAAATATCCTACATGTTCTATTAAAACCTTTTAGAAAAGTATCCCAACATGTCACAAGCAGGTTTTTAACTCCTTATTCATGAAAACGTTTTTTACTCACAGTGGTTCAAACTCTCACATCGAGTCTGTGTGGAGTTTGCATGTTTACCTCTGCATGCAAGAATGTATTTTTTATTTTTTACGTTTCCACGGTCTGTAAACCCTGACTTTTTCCCTCACATAGACGACAGACGTTCATTTAACCTGCTGGACATGAAATGAATAAAACACACAGGAAGTCATGATGGAAAAACAGCATGGCTCTTATTATGTAACTTTATTGATTCTGAATCTCTCCACATTTAGATTGTTACACGATGTTTCAAGTGAAAACACATTGTTTAATAAGATATTTGCATTTACATGGCAACGTTTTGAAGATGCTGAACATTATGCCATTTTCATGTTGGGCCACTAGTGGGTGCTGTTGGTTTTTGTAATGAAACCACACACCCATTGTGTCGAGAAGAATATGTTCTAAACTTTCACAATGGGAGAACGTGGACATTCTAGTGGACAGACCACTGATTTCAATTCAATTCAACTTTATTGATATATCACCAAATACATCACAGTCATTTCTCTGTGCTTCTAACAGAGAGAAACCCAACAGACCCACATGAGCAAGCAGAGCAAAATTCTATTTCCAGTGACTCCGATCACTATTGTTTTGTAAAGCAGCGCCCAAAACACAATGACCGTTGTGTGTTTTAACTTGAAGATGTGATTTAGCAAATTAAATGACGTGATATTGATAGAAAACGTCAGTTGATTTGACCAGAATCGATGTGACGCCTTGCTGTCCCCCCCCAGGCGAGCCGTCCCAGCTGGACCTGGACAACATGGTGGTTCCGGGTCTGAGCAGCTTCAGCAGCGACGAGGCCGCCATGGCGGTCATCATGAGCCTGTTGGAGACGGACGTGAACATGAGTCAGTCGGGGGACTTCGAGGAATTACACTGGCCTTTCTGAAGTTCGTCCAGCCCCCTGTCACATGACTCGCCTCGCACAACACAACCATTTACCAAAGGCCCTGATGGTCGTACTTGAAGCCTGCTGGATGGAGTTTAAACTGACAGGAAACGTTTTGGTCTGATGGGACGCTTGACTGAGACCTTCCCTGACACAGAGCTGCCATCATTGACCAACGTCTGGAAGAGTCAGAGTCTGGTCCGGTCCAGTGCTGCTAGAGAAACTCTTTAAACTCTTTAAACTGTGCTCTTTCACCGTGGCGTCAGGACACGTCTTTTTCTAGGGATCCCCCAACATTTTTATGAAAAATACTCTGAAAACTATTTTTTGTGTCCAATGAGGTTAGAAAAAAAGAATGTCTACCTTTTAAAGTAAGTTCTGCAGTTATGTTAAAGCCCTCAAAGGTTGCACTGCCACGACATTCCACTTTGGAAAACTCATCGCACCTCAAACCACCAGCAGGGGGCGACAAACATGAGCATGACACAGTCTTTTTTTTCTTCTTCTTTCTTAAAGTGAATTCTTTTCCAGAGTGAAATCAATCCACCATTTAAAAACCTTTAGGGCACAGTGCCAACGCTATTCTCCTCCCCCAAAAAAGAGGCAATTCCTGGATTTAATGACTTGAAGTTTTAGCTTTGAATGACACTATTTTATTTTGTCTGCTGAGGACTGAACAGGAACATTTAAAATATATATATAAAAAGGTGTTATTTCAAAAGCTTTCTATCAGCTGCGTCTGTCAGTCGCTTCGAGTACCAACAGCTTTGCCTTACGTGGAGGGAGACGGCGCCTCGCTGCGGGTGAAACGCTCTTAATGCATTTTAACGTCTGTAATTAATTGAAACCTGTGAAACCAGGACGCCTGACGAAGCCTCACCTGCTGTACCTTTAACAGGGACCTGCTTAGCATCGATCGCTGTTCTTCATGAATGTGGCTCCTCACGTCTCTCCGCATGCTGGTTCGCGCCAGGCACAGTGCATATCAGAAAGAGACAATGAGCCTGGTGTCAAATTACCCGCACTCAGTGTTGTCAGGCGCAGTGCTTGTTGTTGTGTGAAAGGAGCTTTCTGAGACACTCGAGAGACAATGGGCGTTCAGAAAGACGGGGTCCTTCATGAGACAGAGCGGGGTTTGTTCCGGGGGGGTCGGTGGCGCTGCTGTTTAATAAGGATGTTGTTGTGAGCTGCTTGTTGGTGTAGTGGTTCACACTGTCACCCCGCTGAGAGAACAGCACCCCGGTTTGAGTCCCCACTACAAGTTTATTCACCCTGGTTTTCTCCAGGATTCCTTTTACAATCCAAAAATATACATTAAAGCTCAATTCTACAAGTTTACCTACACTTCTCATATGTGTTAAAAAAAAAAATGTAAAGAAGTCCCGTTAGAGAAACATGTGCTCTTCTTCATCAGGAAGCTGAGAATATCACTAAAAGCGATGGTAATCTAGTAGGAATTCATCAAGGGAATGTATTTTAAAGCTTGAACGTTACTCCACAACTGTTTTTAAAGTGATTACTTGAATAATGACGCCAGTGTTTCCCCCTTGAAACTGAACCTGGTCTCCTGAAAGAAGGAAACCCGAATCAGCATATTGCCACAGTTTGTTAATCCTCAGTCTTTGTCTACTGGAGCCGCAGGATGAAAACACTTTTATCACCATCAAAAAGTAAAGAAACTGAGTGTTTAGAAGTGTGAATGTTGAATGTGCGCTACCTGATGGGAGACGGTTTCCCAGTGTTACTACCAGACCAGTCAGCTTGTTTCCCCTTGTTTCCATTGAAACTGAGTGGGAGCATCTTCAAAAAGTTCCACCATTGGAGCAGGTTTCAAAAAGTTACGTTTTCCTCCCGTTTCCATAGAGACCGTCTTGGTTTTCAGTGGCTCCGATCAGTGTCGCTGTGTAAACAGACTCAAAAACGCAGTGAAAGTTTTGAGTTTTCACTTGAAATCGTTGTAAACGGGACCCGGTCTGTTGCTGCATCGTGTTTTTCTGCCCGTTCCGACTCCCTGGAGTGAACAGTCGAGTATTCGAGTTACCAGGTAGGTAATCTGATTGTTCACAGCCTCACCCTGATTTTCGCAGTCATTGTTGAAAAGCTATTCTGATACATTTATCGATCACATTGATCCCAGACGCCTGGAGTCGTCCAGCTGTAGGAAAAAAAAAAAAAAAATAGATGCCACCAAAAATGCAGTTAGTTACTGGCCTCATCGCAGCGCTCTAATCTCTGGTGTATCACTGGTTTCCTTGAATCTTGAACGTGTCATGTGAGCCGCTGCCTTGACTTTCCTTGTTTCTGACAAGTTTTTGACTGTAAAAAAATTAATCAGCCGTTTGTTTCTCAGCTTTTAAAGCCGACAATATTTGTCATTTGCGCCATTTGGAAGGAGAGGATAACGAACACGCATCCAAAAGCACCACAATGTTTGATATTTGTATGTGTCATGTGTTGTTGGTGTCTCTGCTGTAACTATGAATGAAGGCTGAAGTCTTTGACATTAAAATATGTTTTTTTTAAGGAATCATCAGATTTTCTGTCGTCATGTCTTAATGTTGTTTACTCAATTTGCAAAACTTCTTCTAATTGCAACTGTAAGTAAGTGAAAGTGGGAAAAAAGAGTCCACATTGCTGAATGCATTGATCTCACAGCTGTTAAGATACATACTATTAAAATCTAAGTTCTTATCCAGGCTTTTAATTTAAAATGTATCTGGTTAGTTCTTATATAAAGGCAGCCCGAGCTGCATTAGTAATTACACGTCATCATAACACCTACAAATAAAACCTTCACTGGAAAAAAAAAAATTGTTTTTTAATAAAAGTAATCATAGTTTTGATGACTTGTAAGTTGACTTGAAAAAAATGAAAAACTTGAGACTTGGAAGTTAAAGACTCGAAATTTAAATGACTTGAGTGTTATTGATTTCACGTTTTCAGTTTTGATGAAAAAAAATAAAGTTCAGAATAGCTTTGTCATAATTGGATCAAGAGCCTGTCAGTCATGGCCTCTGCAGGCTACAGCCAATCAGAGGACGGCATTTTGTCCAACAGCCAATCAGAGGAGAGGAAGGCGGGTCAGTAAACTCGGAAATATTACAGGACAACGTGCCGATTTTATTAGCTTCGTGTCGGAGTGAATTTATTAACCTGGTTAAAAATAAAACCTACATTGAATGTGTCCAAAATTGTTCTCTGCTGCTGTTAATTTGATAAAATATGTACTGAATGGAATTCACCGGAGGTAACGACGCGTCCAGGACCCTGCCTCTCTCTGATTGGACAATCCTTCACACACCTGCTGCACGGGCTCCCTGTGGACGTGGATGATTCTAACTGTATTTACTGCACTCCGAATGGAGCAAGAGCGACTAACTGAAGGATTTTTCCTCCAAATGTGCATGCAGATGAACTTCATTTTCAACTAAAGGTAAGAGTGCATGACTCAGTCCTGCAGTATGCAAATTAGCCACACGCTCCAGACAAGCGGAAGCTGTGACCTGAGAGGTTCTACTAAAAACGAGTAGGTGAGCAAGTTAAGGCTGAATCAGAGGATCATCGGCAAGTGTGTGTGTGTGTGTGCACACAAGAATAGACTGATTATCTTGGCTTTCATGTATGAAACACTATAATGTGATAGGCCTCCTGCATATTGAGGCAATTTAAATCAATATTGCGCAACAGGACTAGGACCTCCTGGATATTGAAGATATTTAACACCCTGGGTGAGACCATAATACATTTTTGAAATGTGCATCACGTGGTCTACAACCAGACACTGCCTGTTGCATAACCCTAAACGGCAGACTTCCTGTTGGGTTTAGAGTATGGGGGTTAGTGGTATTTTGGAAATGTGGACGAATACAAGCAAATAGACTTTTTTAAAAAATCTATATTTCAGAATCAAAAGTACTTTATTAATTTTACAGAGCTCCACAAAGAACGAGGGGATAGTTAAATAGAGATAAATAAGTTACACTATTCACCTCTACTTAACAGTATTTTTCATCGGGGGCTTCGTTTAAATTACAAATTGTCTTTTTACTTCACTGCCACTTCTTCAAACTAAACACAGAAGCTGTGGTACTATTATGTTTTATAGCTTCACTGGTTCGCTCAGATTGAGATCAAACATGTGGCCCCTGAACTAAAACTAGTTTGACCTCATTGAAATTACTTTTTCTTGGTAAGGCAGCACATCTGCCTGGCCTTGGAGAGGTAGAACAATGGCGCTATGAGCACCCCCAGCTTGGGGAAGAACAGAGACGCTTTGAAAACGTTGCACATCTGCCTATTCACAAGTTTAGTCCAATAAAAGATGTAGAGGACGGCGGGCAGCATGAGAAGCACCGGGAGGTAGGACATCAAGGTGGGCGCCACCACGGCCAGCACATTCCCCACGGCCTTCCTCTTGAGGGGGGAGTCGCTGTGGACGGGACTCTGCTGCCGCAGTGACCAGACGATCCCGCCGAGGCAGCAGAGCATCACCACGAACAGGAAGGAGACGACCACGGACACCGAGACGATGATGTTGGCTATGTCGTCCAGCACCCCTGTGAGAAAAAACTTCATCGTTGTTATTTGTTCCTCTACAATGCGGTTTGTGTTTTGGCCAAATCAACTGTGTTTTCACGTCGTTTCAGAAAGGTTTTGTGTTTCCACAGCAACATTTTGAAAACGATGTCCAGACATGCTGAAAAGGATGTCGTTAGCATGTGGGGCCACTAGTAGGCACTGTTGGTGGTTTGATTAAAAAAACCACATGAGCGCAGAAAACAATATTCTATAAATATTAACGATAGAAGAACGTGGACATTCTACTGGACATTCAACCAAGTTGGATTGTTATTACGGTGACTGTCAAAATAAAACCACCAAGTTGGATTGTTATTACGGTGACTGTCAAAATAAAAGCACTAAGTCCCAGGAGGAGATGAACTGGAAGTCATGTATCTCTGGAGGAAAGTTCTTCTTTTGGGCTTAACGACAGTTTGCATCCATAAAGTTGCATTACCGCTACCTACTGGGTCCGTCTATCGACATTGTTTCCCACCGCTCTCGTCGTCGCTGATGGTTTCCCTCTCTCTCTCATCAGCAGCTTTATCGTCCCTGATTTCTGTTTCCCTTCTTCTTCATTTGAATTCAACGGCAGTTTACGTCCGTGGAGTTCCACTACCGCCATCAGCTTGTTCATACCATTTCCACTGCTCAAAAAAAAAAAAAAAAAAGAAGGAAGAAAGAAAGCGTCGTTGCACAGAAGAACTATTTACAATGGCTGTTTTTTTTTTTTGCACACGCTCAGTAGCAGCATCTTCAAAAAGTTGAGTTTTCTGACATCTACACAGTGGCCACGTTTACACATCGCTGGCTGTTTACAATAATGAATATTTTCACACCAGATCGTTTAAAAAACAAAAAATTAATTTACACAAACTCACATAACAGCTTGGTTAAGAGCTGCTACGAGCGTGCCAGACCTCTAGGTGGAAGTGTAGCGAGAAGATCCTCGACATGATAGAACATTTGTGATTGTAAATGGAAACAAGCCAAAAGCGTTTGGTTAAACGTGAAAACAGTCACAGATTTAACGGCATCCATTCATCACAGCAGCCGGACCGGAAACACAAATGATGCTGATGATGCTTCCATCACATGCTGTGACGTTAAACTACGCCTCCTCCGGTCCACATGGCATGCAGATGGAAAGATGGAGATTTTCCAAATGTATTCAAATATTGCCATTTTTGCTGTTAGTAAACGGGCTCCGAGTCTAGATGTATTTGCATTGCATTTATATTTGCTCACTTCACGCTCACCTGTAGCGACGCAGAAGGAAAAGGTAACGGCCCACACCGCGGCGCACACGGCCACCTTGTACTCCCACTTCCTGACTCTCAGGTACAGCAATGGCCGCATCACCGCCACGTAGCGCTCCACACACATGCAGGCCAGCAGCAGAGGGCAGCCGATCATGTTGAAAATATCAAATATGTTTCGGGCTTTTTCCAACGGAGTCTTGGCGTACTCTGGGAAGACGAGCAATCACATGATTGGAGTATTGAGTCATGACGTTGGTGGCCAGTCTGGCTCGTCTCACCTGTGGCGTTGCCCCTGCGTGTCTGGATCGTGTTGAAGATCATGCTGAAGGGCATCATGGTCAAGAAGAAGAAGTCCATCACAACCAGGTTCAGACCAAAGACCTGGATGAGAAGAAGTCGCACAGGAAAAAACAAAAGTTCCTCTTAAAATAAAAAAAAAAAAAAAAACTTATTTGAAGGTACCTTGACCTTAAAATGATGTGAAACAATCTTCCAATAGAAGAAGTGAAAATTGTCTTGGTAAGATTTCTTGAAATAAGACATGATATTTAGAATATTGAGATCTTAAAATTAGCAGGAAAAACTTAATCTAAGCTCTATTTTACCTGTATTTTCCAACTGTCTTGTAATGAGAAACAAATGCTACAGAATGTTCACCTTTTTACTCAAAAGTAGATTTTTGCTTTAATAATTTATATCTCAACGTCTCCATTTAAGATATTTTCACTTATTGTGAGTTGTGTTGTATTGGTACTTCTCTAGATTTAAGACTGTGTTGTACAGGAAATAAGATTAAAGGATTAAATGAAGCATTTTGAGGTCAAATGTCTTTTCACATTTATCTGGAAATCCTTATAGTTAGTCACAATATGAAAGCATTAAGAAGCGTTGTGTTTTAAGAAAAGCCAGCTTTGATAAAAAGGTGTTTTTAAGATGTGTATTTTTATCAGATTTCAGAGAAATTACTGTAAATTGTAACTTATCCTTCAAAAGAAACTTTTTATTTGCTGTTTTCTCATTTTTTGGTGGTTTAAAAAAATCCATTGACTTGAATCAAGTAAAGTTTATTTCTTAAATCAATCTGTCTGATACAAATCACCGCTCGGCTTCAAAAATGTATGAAATGTCAAATAAACCTTGTTTCTTCTCAATTACAACTCAAACAAGGTTATTTCAAGATTGTTTGACTTTACGAGATATTTAAGATGCTTTGTCTTAAAACAAGAACCTCTGTCTTGATGAAATAATCACTTGTTAGGTTAATTTATCTTAAATCAAGTGGGACGAGACATTTTGTCTAAAAACAAGACACCTGGTGAGATTTAGAGTTTTGGCAGTGTGGACGTCATTTTCAAAATGTTGCCGTGTAAATGCAAAGTGATGCGTTTCCACTTGAAACATTGTTGTAGGAAATATTTGAGCATTCAAATAAAGAATGAAGTAAAGAGCGAGGGAGAATGTGGAGTATTGTCATCACTGATGGACTGGAGAGATTAGAAGAAGGTGAGAAATCACTGGACCAACCTTTGAAGCCGACAGAGACGTTCCCTCTTTCAGAAACAACAGAAGCACGGCGGCGTTGGCCAGCACGCCAGCGGTGAATACGAAAATGTCCAGATTGTCCCAGACGATGTTCAAACCCTTGGAGTGACACTGGATGATGATTTCATTGATAAACTCTGACTTCAAAACGTCTGACGGTTCGTCGGGTTCGATCCTCGACGCCGACGCCATCAGATCCTGTGAAGTGGAACGAACAAGAAAATCTTAAAAGTCACCAAACGACTGTTATAAAGCTTCTTTATTGCCTCTTTGTAGCTCTTCTTTCCTTCGGTCTGGCAGCAAGAAGCTCCTCCAACATCCACGACATGCAAACATACAAGCAGACACAAAACAAATGAGTCGGTGATTCGTGTTGTTTTAGTTGTTTTTTTACGCAAAATGAAATGCAAACAAGTTGTTAGCATTAATGGATGACGTCACAGAACAGGTGGTTCCCATTGTGTGTTTGGGTTGATTTGAATGTTCTTGGCTTCTTGTCTGTTCTATTTCAATCATTCAAATGATGTTACACAACA
>OMNM01019922.1:15188-26363 GCA_900302745.1 Parablennius parvicornis | reverse complement strand
TCTCTCTCTCTCTCTCTCTCTCTCTCTCTCACACACACACACACACACACACACACACACACACACACACACACACACACACACACACACACACACACACACCTTCTGACCGTCCTCCTCGAGCTCAGATGGTTCAGACTGGAGGAGGAATGGCGGCCCCTCGGAGTTTCTTCACGTCTCTCTGCGCTTTATTCCTGCTATTATATTTCCGTGGTGGATCTACGACGTCCGGCGGCAGGAGGACGAGCCAGGACCGGTGTGGCCTCAAGGTACAAACACTCTAAAAGTGACTTTTATCGCTTATTTATCACGCGAGGTTTCATTAAAGCCGCCGCTGCTGCGCTTTCGTTTCAAAGTCTCCCAAAACAAAGTTCACCTCGATATTTATGTCACTTCTGCAATAAATGCAAAGTCACGTTTTACTAAATAAACATGTCCAGTGAAGGCACATCCTTAGTGCGAGTTTAATTCCTGCAGCTTTGCGTGTTTCTTGAGCTCAGGTTGAGTCTCATCACCTTCCTTACCTGTGCGCAGCTCACCGCGGCTTTACGTAACGTCACGAGCCAAACTCCGCTCGAAAACCTGCATATTTAAGTTAACTCTACTTTCACCAACATCTGCAAACATCCAATTAAAAAAGTGTTACCCTTATCTGATGTAGTTTGATGTGTCGTTTAATGCGGCGCACTTTTCGCTGTTTTTTTTTCCTCCACAAATCCACACTGAGATCAAGAGATAAGAGTAACGCGTTACAAATACTTACATTACTTTCTCTTCTCTTTGCGTTCGTTTACTGCCATGAGGATTTTTTTTTTGAAGTATGTGGTCGGGGGTTGAAATAACCAGTTTCACAGTCATAACGTGGTATTTTCAGTACCCATATTGAGCATTTGTAGAAGTGGTGAAGTTCATATTTGTGTATTTGTAACGAATTTCTCGAGTGTTGTCTTATTATCCAGTTTGAAGTGTGAGGTGATGCTGCTGCAACATTCCAATTTTCTTTTATATTAGTAAACTATATTGATCCAGAAATACTCATGTTACTGTAAATTCATATTATTTATTATAACACGTGCACTGTTATGAATATTTGTTCGTGTACGCAGTGAAATACGATTTACACTATTTAATCTGCAATATGCCACTTTTAAAAGTAAAATATATTTGATTTCTGTAGTGCCATTTAATTTAAAGTGTCTCACAAGGACTTATAAATACTTTAAAAAAAAAAACAACACTCAAATAGCTGTTTTAGATTATTAGAGATAAAAGGTATTAAATAGTAACCTTTTAAAAGCTAACATGTAGGTATAGCAGACAAATACAAAAATAAGAAGTGTTGCGATTACCTTTGAACCTGTGTCATTAGAAAGCTCTTGAAACAGTTATAGACAGTAAACAGAAGCATTAACTTGCAATCATAAGTCTAAACAAAGCACACATATAATCTGAATTCAAATTGTTTTTGTAATCAACAATTAACAAATTTAATGAAGGGGAATTAAACTGACTTCCTGTTATTACCAATGTAATTAAACGTAGTTTTAAAAAAAGAAAGTCATACTTGGATTACAGCTTAAATATACTTGAACACAACCTTCATCTTTCAGCTTTATATAAATAGATACTTTATGAAATAGATGTGTTGAATCTTTCCACCTCTGCTTCAGCTTCAATTAGAAAGTCGTGAGTCAAACTGCTTTAAAGAAACCTGCAGTGTCTCCTGCAGTTACTTTACTACTGCAGACATGTCTGTGAAAGCCCAGCTGAGTGTGTGTGTGTGTGTGTGTGTGTGTGTGTGTGTGTGTGTGTGTGTGTGTTGCAGCCCAAACAAAGCCAGAAACCAACAGCTTTGTGTTTTAGCTGAATTGCAGGTAGTTAAGACGATTTCCTGCCTTTTGTGCGGTCTGCAGAAGGTATTTGATGTGGAAAACAGGCTCCTCACTCCCTCACTGCTCCAACGCTCACCGGCAGAAGTTACTTGAAGACTTGTGTTGCAGGAGTCTCAGAACTTTTGATATGAATGAATCCCGATTTAAGTTTTTGAGTTAAATGTTTGGCTCTCATGAATGTTTTTATAATCTGTCCGTTTCCTCTAAAGTCCGACCTGTTTTCTCCTCAGACTGACGATGTTCTACCGATAAAATGTCACTTTTTTAACTTTTCAAACTGTTTATTTTTAATACTGTTTGTCTTCTATCGAGTGTGGGTACGTTTAAAGAGTCTGGGTTCACTTTCAATTCCATGTGCATCTAAGTATTCATAATCGGAAGAGTTAAAAAAAAAATCACTGTTGGTTTTTTCGATTGGTTAACGGGATAAAAGGAAGACGAGATTTGATTTTCAGAGAGATCCAGATCACTTTCTGGATCCAGGAAAGAGTTTTGCTTGAAAAGGAAGTTATGAGTAAATTTTAAATGAAATGTGGGAGGCTGATTATGTGCAGCAAAGGAAAATATTTAGTTTTGAGAGTGATCTGGAGAACATTTTGGGTAATTGATCCAGAAGGAAGTTGATAAGTGAACAAGGGGGCATTTGAGGGAATTGGTGGTGCCAGATGAAAGTATGAACTCTCTGAGTACTTTCTTCTTTTCCTATAAAGCATCTGTATCTACAATTTAAGAAAGAAGAAATTTCTTTTTTGAAAGAATCTGCTCTGAGTTTCTGGGGGGAGTTTCAAGTTTAAAGTTGATCTTCATCCTTTCTGGACCTCGTCAACACATATCCTCACTTCCAGCTTTGTATGGTTTCGTTCAGATTAACTGTTATAAAGTTAAAACAAGTCCAAAACTATTCGCTTTGCAAAAGTATTAATCTATCTCTATAAACTGTGATAGTCAGGAAGAACTTCGCTCCATAAATACATCACTCGATAAAAGAAAGGTGCCAAATAAAGACAATAAGTGATGAATAGTGATCTCAGTAGTACTGAATAACAGCAGAGTGCAAAAAGAATAATATATATTTGCAGAGATTTAGCTTGTGGTTATTCCTCTTTATGCCAAAGTATCAGTCTCACAGAGGGATATTCAGATTAAACAAGGATGTCAGCAAACTGAAGTGTGTGAAACGACGTTGAAAACAAAAGAAACATTTTAAAATGTGAGAATTTGTGATTTTCTTCTGCGTGTCTCCTCTTGTCTCTGTGTATGAGAGCAGCAGACGTGCACACACTTTTTAATTTTCCTGTGTTGATAGATGAGTCCTACCTGGCTTTGATGCTGTGTGTGTGTGTGTGTGTGAGTGTGTGGGTGTGTGTGTGTGTTTGTGTGGGTGTGTGTGTGTGTGTGTGTGTGTGTGTGTGTGTGTGTGTGTGTGTGTGCGTGCGTGCATGTGTGCGTTTGTTTGCATGGCAGATTAAGTGGTCATGAGTAAGCCAGTGAGAAATAGTGAAAAGGGATAACGGGAGGAGAAAGATACATACATGTCACTTTTCGCTCACTGGCGTCGCCACGTCTCGTCGAACGGTGTCCTGGGATGCGATCAGCACAGTTTAAACAGGTCACAGCTTGTTTAGGAGTTTGTTTTCTCACAGGGTAAACACAAATACTATCACAAAAGAAAAAAAAACAAAGCAAATGTGGTTCTTTAGAAGGTAGGAGCACGTTTCTGCAGGTCAGTAACTGAGCTTATCTGAAGACACCACAGCTGGGTGCAACGGGAGCCTGTGTGTTTGACCTGCTCCGTCGCAGGATGGAGCAGAGCTGCGGGGCCACCACACAGACTTCTCTTTGGTGGAATGGGAATCCAGAATTACTACTGCAGTAACTGAAATAAAAAAAGATTCCCATATGCATTGGCCTTTTTCTTTCTTTTAACACGTTGCTTTGTTTTTGTGGCTTCTTGTCCTCCTTGTCATAAGCTATAAAAACATTAATATTTAATTGCCATAGAAACACGATACTGTAGCAATTGTTTCTTATTAAGGAAATTATTCAATGGATTGATTGCTGCCATTCTTTTTAAATGATGAAAAGAAAACCATGGGAAGTGTTTTCTTTGAACAGTTTGTGTACAGTTTATTTTTATATCATTCTGGTGGATGGTCTGGTAAATGAATCATGTGTTGATGATATAGCTATAAGCATTACCACTCTTGTACATAATGTAATATTGGATTGTAAATGATAAATTTATTCAAGTCATAATGATTGACAAATAACCACTTACAGTTGTTAAGTGATCCACTGAAGCACTGCAGGCCACATCCTCACCTTTTCATTCTCCCTTTTTGTTTTTTACACACTCGTCCAAACGTTCTGTTATACTCTTCAGTTAATTGTTGACACTTATTGTGGAAATCAGATATATTTGTACTAGCACTTTATTTCATCAGGTTTTAAGGCAGACAGTGTGTTTCAGGTAGTGTACAGTCTGTGCTGGTGGTTTGGTCATTGGTGGTCACCTGTTGGATTATATTCCACTGGGGCCAAATCGCAAATCCTCATTGTTAACCCCTCGCTATAGTCATGATCGAACAGACGAACTGTTCTCTATTTGATGTCCACATGAGATTGAACTTTTTTTGACGAATGACGTCAAAGTAAGCTGATGGAATCACATCAAATGTGACACTTTCTAAGGTGATAAATGTGTCCTTATCTAACTTGGCCATTTCTAGCACGATCACCACCTCTGTTTCTTAGTAACTTTAATCATTATCTAGCCTGATAGCCCAAATGTCCGTCCCATGGTGGCCTACTTAGCTGGTTCCCATCGGCGTTGCTGTCAGGTTACATTGTCGCAGACTGACTCCCTCTTGAGAATAATTCTCTGGGCTTTAATTCATGTGTTTGTTCATGAGTGAGGACGATTATTCAAGGGAAAAAACATGAAATGATTGTAATATTTGTAAATGATCTTGCTGTAATGTGTAAAATGTGTCCAAGTTATTTTTTATTATATTATTTTTATGAAAGTTTCTCCTCTTGACAGAGCTGAGGTGTCATTTTGTGAATAAATACATTTAATAAGCAAACATCTATATATAAAACAATATTATAGTATATCAGTATATTTTTCTTTTATTTCACTGTTCGGTACTGTAAAGTGTGTTAAAAATACAAATAAAGCAAGATTTTTATATTAAATGTTGCTATTGACTGTGATGAGTCTCTGTGTGCCGATGCACCGTGTGACGGCTTGATGACAAATTCATTGTCAGCATGCAGTTTGTATGAACATTAATTATTCAGTTCAAAGACTGATAATATTTGTACTGATCTGTACTGATCAAACTGATTTCGTGTACATCTAACCACCTTGAAATGCTTTTTTCAAGCACTCTATTTATATTCCACTTTACATTTTTGTCAATATAGTGTCATAAGAACAATTCAATTAATAATTTTGAAAGCAATTGTTGAGTGAATGTGTCAGAATGTTTTACAACTTAACCAAGAAAAAAACACAGGTAATTGTTTTTGGTCAGCGCTCCTGATTCAATCATTAAAGGTAATAGATCAAGCCAGAAATTTCTGTTATTTACTCAAGTTTCTATCTATCTATCTATCTATCTATCTATCTATCTATCTATCTATCTATCTATCTATCTATCTATCTATCTATCTATCTATCTATCTATCTATCTATCTATCTATCTATCTATCTGAAATATGGGTGTACAGTAATTATGGATTCACTCCTGAAATTAAACAACCACATTAAGATAATAACAAAATCAGCTTACTACCATCTGAAATATTAAAGGATTTCTGACTGTATATGATACTAAGGACCTCAGGAATAGATTGACCAAATGTTTCAGAGTCAGACGAAACAATGTGAAACAGTTGTTAGTTCCGATGTTCCTCACCTGTGGATAGTTGGAGCCATTCACTTCTTTTAAATCAGGACAAATGCATTATCATTTGCTCAGGATTTCTATTAAATAGGCTTGTTATATTTTTTTTATCTTATAAAGCATACACATTATTTATTTTCTCATTTTTAATAGCTTTATTTTTTAAGTGATTCATTATCTCAATTTTAAGATTAAGATTAATTGCCTTGTTTTAATGTATTTTCTATATTTCCTTGTAAAGCACCGTGTCTCTGAATACATTTGCATTGCATAAACTGAAATCACTATTAATAAGTCATCAGGGTTACTGTATTTCAATGTGCTGTTGTGTATTTGCAATGAAATGTACCCATATGTACAAACAAAGCCACAGGCGTGAAAACATCTCTAATTAGGGGACTTTCACTGTTTGTTTCTATATGCATTCACCAGATGATGACAGTTTAAAGTTCCCGTCATATTTGTTTGTGTTCACGTAAAATCGTAAATATTGACATCTACCTTGTCTGACATTGGCATGAGATGGCTGCATGGTGCATCCTCAAATACACCCACAATCCTCTTCTGCGGACAAGTGTCACTACGTGTCATCCAATCAGAGTAACGATAAAAGCGCCATCCAATGAGAGGAGCGGTAAGACGCTTCAACCAATCAGAGTCAAACATGCCACAAGAAGGTGGATCCCGGAAGTAGTTGTGCACAGAGAATAGACGGTAAGGATTATCTTTCATTACTGAACTTTACAAATGATTTCTTTGTCATTATTTTTTTAACATTTACCCAAGAGGTAACGTGGCGTTGCTGCTAAACTTCAGTGTTTTTATTTAGGTGTTATTCTATTAGTCGTTTTAAGTCGAGTTGCTAGTTAGCTTAGCATCGTTATCCAAAGCTATAATCAAGAATAAAGTATTTGCTTTCCGTCAATAAACAAACAGTAATTACAGTTCCACGTTGTAACTCTGTGGCTTTGTTTTAGTGTTAAGTTGTGTGTCGCTGTGTGTTTATAGCTGTGCTTATCGTGGAGGTTTTGGATGTCTCTCACAGGCGGTTCCCGTGAAGCCATCATCATGTTCGGCCAGTGTTTCCTCCTGCTGCTCGTAGTCGGAGCCTCATCGGTGGAGGTCCAGAGGCCCCGCGGTGTCCCCTTACAAAGTCAGTATTTCTTATCAAACTGCACCAAAAATCATGATATATTACCTGACATTTTAATTGCACTATTTTCTTTTTAAGATCTGATGTGCTCTCTTATCTTCCTCAAGAGTCACTGTTTGCAAATCTATACCTAGATTTTTTTAATCATTATGGTAATCACAATACGATATGTACCCCGATACTATTCCATACAATATGGTCCAATGCATAGGAATTAATAGGCGTGTATAACGATTCCACAGGACTGTATATTAGGAATTGAAAATCAATTTGATTAATTCTGATGTTCCATTTTATTGTGAAGAAATCACGTAGTTTTCCCAAAACTGCAATGTAATTTGTATGTCAGTGTTCATACTAGTTTAACATGAAAAGCCCCAAATCAAACCCAAAAATACATTTAGTCTCCACACACAGAGAAATAACATTAGTCATTTGTATTGAAGTTTGAGCCTTTTTACTTAACGTGAATGTGTATTTGGTACTTCCAGTAAGACAATAAGATGTGCAGTGTTGTGCTCTGACATGGCGAAATGCTGATCAAGGAAACTCAGAAGGAAACCTTCTGATAACATCACTCAACAGTTAGTAGCTGTTGTTTCTGTTGTAATATGTTGCGAGCTGTAACGCTGCATCTGAAAAAGCTTGTGATATGCCTCAATTTACCAACACGCATACCACTGCAGGGCGCTTTACATCTCACCACAATATCTGAAGACTGGGTGCTAATATTGCATGATTTGCAGATGGGAGCCAGGTGCATATGGTATATGAGGTGGCCCTCCTAAATTTTCAGCATGGTGTCTTTGCAAGTGAGCCCGCTACCCGAGCATTGTATTGCGGCGTGGCAATACTTGCAAATGGCTTGTGTTTTGTCCATTTCACAACTTTCTGGTTTAGAAACCAAAATCAATCCAGATAACTGCTTTTGAAGAAGAAGATGCTGGTAATATTTTAGTCGGCAGTAAAGTTAACCACTTGCTTCACCTCCTCTTTGAAAAGACAAACCCACACTTCACAGACATCTATTAATATGTATCTTAAGTATGGATATTTTTGCACGGTGCTTGTGGTTAATTAAAAGGTGAGACGCATTTGACCAATAACGCACAGCTTTCTTCCTATATCTGTTTAAGGGGAAGCAGACAAAAAGTTAAGGCACCATCACTGCATTCTGCTCCTGATTGACCTTTCATGCCCCCTAACCATTCAACACTTCAATCCCATCTTAATATGATCCCTCTGCTCAAAATCTACAGAACGCCAGTTCTATGAAGAGGGCAAACCTTTTACGTGCCTGGATGGATCTCGCACGATTCCCTTTGACAGAGTGAATGACGACTACTGTGACTGTCAGGACGGTTCTGATGAGCCAGGTCTGTACTTTCCCCGAGAGGTTTTGGGCTTGTTTAGTTCTGCATCCTGTTTAACTGGATTCGCTTTCTCCTACCTGTGGTTTTCATCAATGTAGGCTGACTGAGATAGAATATTAAAAGGGCTCGGCAAAGTAATTCAGCATCATGTTCTTTTTTTCAGGCACTGCTGCTTGTCCCAACGGCAGCTTCCACTGCACCAATGCAGGCTTCCGACCGGCTTTCATTCCTTCTTCCCGCATCAACGACGGGATCTGTGGTACGAGTTTTAAACTTCACTGATTATTCTGATCAGTAATGTCCACACTCTGTCTCACATCAATATTTCCTCTGCAGACTGCTGTGACACAACAGATGAATACAACAGTGGTGCGGCCTGTCAAAACACCTGCAGGTGGGAATGTTTTTAGATTGTTTAGCCAATCTCCTCCAAATGCTTTTGCACTGAGATGCACTTTGTATTCAGATTAATAAAAACATGTGTGAGTAGATTTTTACGCACAGTATTTTGTGACTTGCAGGGAGATGGGACGCAAAGAAAGAGAAAGCTTGCAGAAGCTGGCCGAAATTGCAAAGGAGGGCTTTCTGCTGAAACAGCAACTAATTCACGAGGCCAAGTCTGGGTTAGAGGAAAAGCAAGTGAGAACTGTTGCAATGTTTTAAAAGTTGCAATATGGTTTCTGGTATAATTGTTTTTCTAGATGAAGTTTCTGTTTGAATATACTACTTCTTTTCTTTTCCTCAACAGGCCAAACTTGCAGAGGTTCAGAGCAGCAAGAAGGATTTGGAAACGAAAGTGGAGGCTCTGAGAACTGTAAAGGAGACAGTGGAACAGCCAGAGAAAGAAGCTAAAGAGCGCCATCTAAAGGCTTGGGAAGGTAATTTAAAATTTGAAAGTATTTCACCATCTGCTGTTTGTTAAGAGAACCACATTTGAGCTTGTATCATGCCTTTAATTTAAACATTGGAAACATTGTGATCTACACCGAGCTGACAGGATGATTCATGCACTAGTGGGAGGTAAACCTGCTCACAAAAGTCCCAGGATTAGCTGTTTCTCATACTTATATATATATATATATTTTTGCTATTAGAATCACTGAGGATGCAACACAAATGTTATTTTGTTTCAGAACAAAAAGCTGTGATACGCATGGAGAAAGACAAAGCCAGAATGGCTGAGGTGTTTCTTGAGCTTGACGATGATGCAGATGGCTTGTGAGTATTGGCACCCTTCTGAATTAATCGCACACGCAATGAGAGAACTGATACGATGTTGTGAAGCTTGCAAGTTGCCACTTTAAGAACAACTTTCTATAAAAAAAATGTTTTCCAACATTTAGTCTTATTTAGTTGACGTCACAGCACAATTCTCCTTGTATACTTTATTCCTGTGTATTTATTATTGTTCCTTTCCCCAAAATAACTTGTTACATCACACTGGTTTATACTCTTGATATTTTAAATAGAATATTCTCTTTACAGCAATTGTCACCATCTCCCACTCCACCCTCCTTTAGATTGGAAACCATTGGGCTGTCACACACACGCGTGCGAACACACGCGCACACACACACGCTGGATTGGTTCAAATCATGCCTCTCTGGTCGCACTGAGTTTGTTTAATTAAAATCTGTCAGATCTCAGCCATCTCAGCTCTCCTCCGATGTCACCCATAGCGCTGTCCTAGGCCCAGTCCTCTTCACTATCTATAGGACATAGTTTTCGTACATGAAATATTCAGTTTCACTGTTTTCACTGTTAATTCCTGGACTCCTTTAAATCCCATCTTATCTTTTTAAACAATAAGTTCATGTTAAACAATGTTGATTTGCTGCAAATGTATGTATTTTGTTTTTTTTTTATGAAATTGCTAGTGATAGGGTTGTTTTTTTTTTTTTTAAATGGGGGAGCTGCAGTTTTTCAATTTGTGTTGTTGAAATGGTTTGATTAGAAATTAAATGCACAATAATAATTTTAATTTAATAATAATTAATTGTATTTCAGTGTCTCGGTGGCTGAGCTGAAGTCTCATTCTGAGCTGGATCCAGATTCAGATGGTGTGTTCTCAGACGAGGAGGCTCAGGTAAAAAAACTTATTTTTTCATGTTGTCATAAAACTATGCAGGTGAAATTAAGTACTGGTATATTTAAGCCTCTTGAGAAAGTGAACAAATAGTGTGTTTCGGGCTTTTATAGGGACTGTTGGGAGGAGTGGACAAAGTGGACAATGCAGCATTTGAGTCTACTTGGAATAACGTCAAAGACAAATATGTTTCAGAGGTAAAAAGCTGTTAATTGTTTATTTATGTAGAAAAAAAATGCTGTGTTTCTCATTTTTTTCTTCTTCTCTCTAACAGTCCATTCCAGACTCTCCAGCACCGGTTGAGACGCCACCTGAAGAACAGGAGCCTGTCGCCGATAACGACTCTGATCAATACCCCGAGGATGAAATCCCGGAGGAAGAAGAGGAGGAGGATGATGAGGAGGATGAAGACGATGACTCGGATGACGGAGACTATAAGGCAAGCATGTTGAGTTTCTCCATCAAACTTCTGTTGGAAGACATTCAGGTTCATTTTCGGTGAGTCATTCTTGATTTCTTTCTTCTTTTTTTTACCAGGTTCCTCCTACGACGAGGACTCAAGAAAAGAAAGATGACGATGACGAGGGAACCATGCCACCTTATGACCAAGAAACACAGACCCTCATTGATGGTAAGGCTGTTTATAAAAGAGTGACTCAGCTAAATCAACACTATTTCAAATACCAGAAAAAACACCACAGATGTGACTGCATACGTATTAGTTTTCACTTTGATATTCAGATGTTAAAACACATTCCTA
>OMNM01019922.1:2011-15168 GCA_900302745.1 Parablennius parvicornis | reverse complement strand
TTTCCAAAAATTTTTTTTTTTTTTTTTTTTTTTTTTTTATCACAAGAAGGAAAAATTAATTAATCCAAAACCCAATCCAATCTGTGACTTTTATGTGACACAGGTTTGATATGTTTTGTAAAAGCTTCAGCTGGAAGTTCTTATTCGCTCTGTCTGTTTGATTCTACTTGGAGGTTTTATCTTAATTCTTGATGTCTCGATTCCCAGCTGCTCAGAAAGCCAGGGATGAGTTTGATGAGGCTGAGAAAGCTCTCCGGGAAGTGGATGATCAGATCAAGTAAGTGCTCCGCCTGAATGTGAAGGAGCCTCTTTGCCAACAATGCAATCAGCATTTGTTACCACAGCTGCACACTTAACTTTGAAAAGCTGCAGCGGATGACTTTGTTGTACCGTCAAGATGTTATTGAAGACTTTGAAACCAAATCCCAAAATTTTTTTTTTCTTTTCCACGTTTTTTTGTTTGTAGGAACCTGGATAAGGAAATCTCCTTTGACTTTGGACCCAGTGCTGAGTTTGCCTACCTCTATAACCAGTGCTACGAACTGTCAACAAGCGAGTATGTATTCACTCTGGTCTGGGGAATAACAGTTGATTTGTTTGCAAATTTATCTTTCTTCTTTTGGAACATAAAAAAATTCCCTACTTTTTTTCCTTTCAGGTATATTTACCGGCTCTGTCCGTTTAACAGAGTTTCCCAGAAACCCAAGTATGGTGGATCAGAAACAAATTTAGGGTAAGGAAATATTTGTGTTGTCTTTTTCATTAACGCTTTGCTTCACAGTACACTCATCCCATGTTTGGTATCTTTTCCTTCTAGAACGTGGGGGAAATGGGCCGGTCCAGACGACAATGTTTACTCTATGATGAAGTATGAACATGGCACCGGGTGCTGGCAGGGCCCCAACAGATCCACCACGGTGAGTCTCAGTCCCCAGTCCAAGTCGGTTTCACTATGGATATGTACTATAGGTATATTGTGATGTTTCTTTTGTCATTCAGGTGAAGCTGACGTGTGGAAAGGAGACGGTTGTGACGTCAACCTCAGAGCCGAGCCGGTGCGAGTACCTGATGGAGTTCATCACTCCCGCCATCTGTCACGAGCCCCCCAGCGTGGAGTCCATGCTTCATGAGCACGTGGAGCTCTAGGGCGTCTTCATTAGTGAGTAACGTCTTCGTTTGATCCCGTAAAATTAGAGAATATTTCTCGATGTACACACATCAATACTGATGGGTCTGGTGTGGATAAGGTTGTTTAAAACTATCAATTAAAGAGACTCATAATTTTTTTTTTAACAATGCTTGCAGAAGAAAGTAAAAAATGTGACCATCAGAACTGTACAGAATTAAAGTTTCAGTGTTTTGAGGAAAGCTCATTGTGCAGTAAAAGAAGAAGAGCAGTAAAGTAGCAAGACCAAGGTAATCCGTTTCATTGGAGGTCATTATAGTAGCTAAGAAGCTTTATATTTAATGAATACTATGGATTTCATTACGGTGAATATGTCTTTAAAATTGTGATTCAATGCATTTTTTTGCATGCATTATTGACTCCAGACACCATACCTATAGAAATGTCTGCCATATGTCTTTATATTCATCAAGACTATCTAGTTTTTTTTCTTACATATATAAATCTGGGTTACAATGTGTCTTTGTGATGCCTTGCAATATAAAGATGGGTGTCACACAAAAGTTTATGCTATGATATGTGATTTTGAATATTCAGGTCAGGCATCTGTTCTGAAAAAGACAGTGATTTAACAGTGGATCCTGGTTATCCTGATGGATCTTGAAAGGCTTAGTTTGATTATTTCATCTCTCCAGGCTTGTAAAACTGTTGAGTGCTATCTGGCAGATTTCATATTGTAAGTAATGATACCTTGTATATAGATATTTCTGGTACGCTCAATCATGAGGAATGACTTAATAATTGTGTCATTCAACACAACATCCACCACAAGTATAATTGCTTGTACTAAAATTACTGGAGAGGTGGAGACATCACAGCAAGGGCAAAAGTGCTTAGTCCTTGGAAATAAACCCTATAGGGATCAATTTCCCCTAAATTGCTGCTTCCTTTAATAACAGCAAATACATGACTTAAGCAAACAGGGTATTGAAATGAATGTGTATGTGCTCTGCCTTGCAGGTTGCTCTCATGGGACCACAGTCACTACAGCAATATGAAGTTGCCAGGCTGTGAGCAGCATCGCCTCAGAGTCTATTAACAACTGAGAGGAAATCAGCCAAATTCCAATGAGTAGTTTGTTGTAGGATCGTCTACATTTCTCGCTTATCTTGCTGCTTTTTCTGATTCTGATGTTTCGTGTCAAGTGTAGGTTCATTCCATCATTTCCAAATAAAGTTGTTTTTTGCCACATTGAACTCGTGTCCAGTGATGACATTTTGTAAAAAGCCAAAGTTTCAGATCCAATGAATTCACTTTGTAACACAACTTAGTTACAAATAGGCAGTTTAAACATGTGAACCAAGAAGATTATCTTTCTACTAAACTGTTATTCTTAGCTAAATATAAAGGGAAACAATTTTTATCAAAACATTTAACTGACTTCTCTTCAATTTTGGTTTTCACTGATTAAAAGACAGAGGTGAAGTCACCAAGCAGTTCAAGTATCCAAACACTACTGCATCCGCTTGACAGATTTAAAAAAAAAAACAACAAAAAAGATGCAAAGTGACTGAAGAGAAGATGACTCGCGTTTTAGTGCAACCATCCCCTACTTTCAAAATATAAGTAACTCTGGAAACATCTTTTACAAATATGCAGATTTATTTATTTTTGTTTGTTTTTTATAAATGCAGCCTGGTTTGAATCGGTCAGTGTGGGGACTAGTTGTCCTCCGCTGTAGGATGAATTTCAAGCCGATACTTTCCTCGGTGCTGCATATTGCCTCTCACCTGCTGAAAACATTTGCACAGTACTGCAGACACACATAGTAGTAGAACTTTCACTTTAATGTGTATTTAGTCTCATTGGAATCTTGTCACTCAATAAACAAAAATTGGATCACTCATATTTGTAACTTATTTTATTTTTTTCTGGCATGTAAAGTACAAATAATTAAACAATTCCATGAAAAAGTCTTCAAGCGTCTTCAGCTGAAATCCCAGTAGTAAATATCCTAGTCTAAACTGAAAGGCTTAATTTTTTTTTCTTTGTTAAATTTTGACATTGTTCATTTGGTCAGGTTTTGGAAGTATGAGATTTTTGTATTTTCTCCCGCCGACGTTGGCGTCTGCGGAGCTGTTTTTGATCATTTTTCACCTTTTTGATTTGTTCTACCATTCCAGGAAAATGTAAGAAAAACATCACTAAGTTACTGCGTCCCCTCTTCTAAATAAATAGACACAAAATACAGTTGGTTGAGAAACAGAAGGACCACTCACCCCTTAACTACCCTAAAGACTCTCCAAGAAAACCTTCCTGTAGCTTTTTTTTTTTCTCCCCAGCTCTCTTTATTAGGTTTGCTGGAGCTCTTGGCTGCGATTCCAAATGTTCATTGGCGCCAAAGAACGCCTTGTCTCCACAGCTCGGATTGATTTTTGAAATTGATATGGATGATCTCAGGAGCGAAACTTTAGCATCCTTTTTTTTTTTTTTTTTTCCGTGAAGCAACCCATCAGCGTAAACAGGAAAGCATCTTGTGAGCGTATCAAACTGAGGACAAGCCGCTATAACGTTCCTGGCTAGTTGTTGGACCCCTCATATGGGCCAGAGAACTCGCTACAGGGGCCGCTCCATGTCTCAGGGGTTCACCGAGTGGTTGAAAAAACAAGACTGTGATTAGATTAAATAATTAAAAGATTTTTCATTTAACAAGACAAACAGAACACAGGCAGTAAAGGCATAACATCTAGCACACAGCATGTATGTTTATACACTTCAATTAGTTAAATATAGCAGTGCATTCTTTGACTATGGAGAACTTTTCCAAATCGTACTTCTAAAGCTGTTTTTCTATTTGTCCCCCTTTTTAAGAAACGAAATGGTGTAACCACAATTTTGGCAAACTTAAAATCTTTTAAACTTGCAAATATAATGAAATAAACCATAAATATACACAAAACATACTTTATACGAGGCAATAATAATAATCATAATAAATAGTTTTTAAGTTAACAATAAGTTAAAACTACAAGCTTAAAGTCGCCCAAATAATACAAGTTTGTTGGCGCTATTTTGAATTTTTTCTGTTTAAATTATTTTATGTTGCAACAAAAGCTACCACAGACTTTACAAACACAATTGAACACAGTTTGATTGAAATAAAAAAATCTAACTAAGTCTAAAATCTGCATACACTGTAAAAACTGCAACTAATTAAATAATGGAAGAAAAATAACAAACTTGTACCCAATCAATGCAACCAAACATAATCTTTGACCCATGTGTGTTCTCTATGGCAACATCAACAACACAAATACGCTAATTGAACAAGTGAGATTTGATATGTAAATGAAATCAATAAATTACAGGAAAGAAATGATATTTGAAAATTGACATGGGCTAAAACTGATGATATATTAGACAGTATTCCTTTCAAGGTCGTTGAGAATTGCTCTACTAAATCAGCCAGATATGCAGTTTTTTGAGCTTGCATGGTCAGAGCACAAATTAAGGGCTGGTCTAAGTGACAATGGAAATTTTGACAATCCAAGCTCTAAAGGATCGTTTGATTTCTTAATGAGTCTGCTCATTTTAATGCTTCTTCTGTTTGATCATTTGCTCCTTCCGCTATTCCGCAAACCTTTTCAGTGTGACATTTAATTTCTTTTTTAAAAAATATATATCATTTGTTCTCAGTCAATATAAAAACAAAGCACATTGCACTTACTGTTCCATAGGAAAGTTTTTTTGTATTTTTTTTTTTTTAAATGATTATTGTTGTTGCTCAAGCAGTGTAGTACTGTTTCCTGCCATGGTCCTTGGCTCTCTGCTGTACATCAGGTGTCTTCGTATAGACTGTGTATGAAGGGTCATTTTCGGACTGCAGGTTTTGTTTTGTGGGTTTGACTGTTCTAAGATTGGACATGGCTGGGTAAACAACTCCAGCTGCAGTTCGCTGCCGCCTGTTATCTCGGTTGTTTCTAACGTCTATCACTGGTCTTACAAGTGCTCAGTCCTACTGTGCTATCCCTTGCAAATTGCTTGACCCAAAAATAGCTGGATTGCTCCTTTTTATGTGGTCAGCTCTGGACGAAACAATTGGAGTCAGATGGAGTGATGTCAGTGCAAGTATTTGCGGAGGTGCAATGTTAAGGTTTTTAGAGGATAAAGACAAAGTCAATGATTTAAAATGTCTGGGGGAAACACTTTAAAGAATGCATACTTTTTTCTTTTTCTTTGTCAATAACTTTTTTTTTGATATGCCTCATTTTAGTCGGTATCTGCATTAGATGTGTGCAAATGCTCGCTTCTGTTTCCCTTCAGCATTTGGTTTAGTGGTTATAGCATCTACGAATGTAAACTGATATGCGCAACTCATATGTTCAAAAAATAATGAGAACTGAAAATTGTAGAGGGTCCTTATTCAATAAATAACATAGATTTGTACAGCAATTACTAAGGGGATAATATAGTTAGTCTTAATTTATCCTTCTTGGTACTGACTTGCAAAGCAATTCTTTGGCAATAATCAAATCATATATCTAATCATGAGGACTCATGCTCAATGTTCATGATGAGTCTGCGTCACTGTTTTCAAATCTGCAGTTGACCTTTTTCCTTTGCGAGCGGCTGTATTTCAGCTGGGCAGTGGGCCGCTTGCACTGCAGCTTAGTCTGGGATTCTCAAGTCAAAGAACTTCACTTCACTGCACCATCATTGAAGCAACACTGTACACAACTTCAGGACAAGAAATGTGAGTGTGTCGAAGCACTCGAATGTATAGCTGTACTTGTCAGGTTTAACTCCTGACTGTAATTGTATTTATATTTTTTTTTTTTCGTCTTACATCAAATTTGTTTTGTCTCAATCATTCTGATATGGTTAGACAGTTAAGTTTGTATGAGATACATTGTTCCTTCGCCCCCTCCCTAAATCCCCACCCATACACCGCATGCCTGTTCCCCCTTACTCTGCAAAGATCAGAGGGTTTAAAATAAAGCCATGCGATGTCCCAATTTTTTTTTTCCAAGCTTAAGAATCTGTAAAAATTCAGCACAAGGTCTTGTTCCTTTGTATGTATAAAAATAGATTTATCTCTAATGTAATCCTTTCAAAGAGATCGTCCTCTTTGGCTAACACAGCGTCATTTAGAAAAGCAAAAGCAAAAATGTCTTGAATATAGTTGACCTTATTTAATCTATTATCATGTGCAGATGTCTTGATATCGAAAGACATTCGCTCTCCCCATGGTAAATCTGAAGTCTGGGTTGTAAAAGACATTTCAACGAGACAGGTTGGCCTTAATGTTTCATCAAGGGTGCCAGAAATAATCTTCATGCAATCGGATCGGGGATATTTTAGAAATGCTATTTTTGTGGCCGTGCCAAACAGATCTGAAGCAAATAAATAAATACTTTTCTGTTGTAAACAACAGAAGCATAATTATGACACTTACTTGCAAGCTTGATGTTCTACACTCATCTTTTGAGAGGGGCAGGAGTTCAAAGTTTCTGGGAAGCTTTTTAGGAGAATAGAAGGTTTTAAAAGTAAAAACTGAGGCGCATTTGGCAAAGTCGGAGGAGCTAGTAATCCCCCCACCCCCCAGTAAGTCAGTAACCATTTTTACATTGCCAGATATCATCACTCACACGCACGACTCTTATGACTTTTAAACTGTTCACTCTGTAGGAACTGCAGTCATATTAATCTATTCGTGTTGGTATTGTGGATCCCATGAATTCTGCTGAAATGTTAAACTTTGACCTCATTTTCTTCAGGGAGGGTCTATAGGTGCACTTGACTGAAGAATAATACCGGTGCTCTTCATTTGTTTTGCTCATCTGTTTGATTTCACTGCAGAGCAGACCATCGTGGTGAAATGTGGTCACATAACAATGTATTTCGCTTTTCTTTGACTTCTAGTCATCTTGTATCTCTCTCCAGATCTCATTGCAGCGAAAAGGCTCGTGGGTTATGTCAAGAATAACAATGAGAAAAGTTGAAAAACACCGGTATTTTCCTTTGAGGTGGCTGTGTTCTGGTGAAACGGTTTCCAACCCCCCCTCCCCACACTCATCTTTCTCTCTCGCCCTCCAGAGGATTGCTAATGAACGCTGTCACCATGGGAGCGCTGCCACTCTGCTCTAAGTTCACAGACAGTCTGCTCGTATAAAATCCATCTCTAGGATAGATTAGAAAAAAATACAGCTTTAGTGGGCTAAATATGTGTAAATCTTCTAGTTATTGAACTGTGTTTCTGTGATATATAAACGTACTATTGTGTCGTTTGGTGTGAGACTGTGAGGGAAGAAGTGATTCTGATGGCCTTCGGACTACTCTTTACTGTGACCAGTATTCATTAGTCAACCTAAATCTTATTGGGTCTGAGCTATCAAGTTCAGATAGGGTAGAGAAACTGCCTTCACGCTAGGCACCACCTAATGCAGGTCAGGAAACAGTAGTCAAAGTTTCTAGAAAATGCTTACATACTCGGCTATTATAACCACCTTAAATATTGAATATATAGTTATATTTGAATAGACGTATATAAGAGAACACTGTTTTTTTAATTTATTTTTTTTTCCTTTTTTTTGATCTAAAAAAATCGCTGATTCAAAATGCCCAAGTGTAAAAAAGTGACTACATCCTCTCCAGCAAGATAATGGGAGAGATGGCGGGGAAAGAGTTTGGGTAAATTGCACATATTCGTTCACGTAAATTTTTTTGATCATTTTGTTCATCAGTTGTCATTATTTGCCTGAATTCAATCAAAGCACTCAGTACACATTCTCTGTCACATTCGTTAGACTGTCTCCTAAATAGATAGCTCTTGCCCCTAACCCCCACAAACCAGCTACGTACCCCTTCTAATTCAATCCAGGCAAATATAGGGAAGGACTAGCATGTCGTGTAAAGAGAAAAGAAAAACTCCACTAGTGTATTTGTTTGAAACTCTGACTTGTGTATGCTTGCGCATGGATATGTTTGCGTGTGTGTGAGTATCTGCATGTCTGTGTGTGATTCCGTCGCATGAATTTGTGTGAGAATATGTCAGAGAGAGACTTAGTCCAGGCCCATTTAGAGTGATGGCGCGGGGAGCTTAGGTTGCTCTCCCCGCAGGTCGAAGGAGCTGGTACCAGCTGCCTCTCTCTCTCTCTCAGGCCTTGTGCTGCTTGCTGGTCTTGAAGGAAACCTGCAGCACGCGGTCACCCAGGCGGTAGCCGTTTAGGCTGGCGATAGCCATGGCGGCCTCGTCGTAGTTGGTCATGGTGACAAAGCCAAAGCCCTTACATTTGTTGGTGGTGAAGTCACGGATGACCTTGACATTGGTAACAGCGCCGAAAGGCCCGAAGAGCTGCCACAGGACGCTCTCGTCTGCCTCGGGCGAGAGGTTGTACACAAAGATGCACCAGCCGGCTCCAGTAGGACCAGTGAGGTTCACCCCGGCCAGGCTGGTCATGCTGTCAATGGTGATGGGGGAGAATCTGGGGAAGAGAGTGGGAGAGCTACCATGGGTGTCATTCTGAAGTTCCACAAAGCATTCAGTGCTCTACACTGTCTCTGATGAGCGTGTGGCTGTGAGATGCAGTAAAGCACGGAGACGGGGGGACTCCATCTTCACCCCCTCTGTACTGTAAGTAGATAAATATGTGTGGGCACCACTGTGGCTCCAAACTACCTGCTTTCATACAAAATGACTCTGTGTGCCCTGAGACAAGACACCCACACAATCTGCATATTCTCTCATTTTCTCAGCTGACCAAAGCCTCTGGAAGAATCAAACACATGAATCACAATGTTCAACAGAAATCACGGTATTGAACAAAACACAGAAACCTAGAGAGGGATGAAAAGCAAATTGGAATCAAATCATACAAAAAACTGGAGCAAACAGAGGAGACGCAAACGGAATCTGGTATGTCCATGCTGGTGAAAAAAAGGGGACATTAAAGCAACTGAAACTGACAATGTTAGTTCATAAATAAATACATAGAAATTGTTGCTATCAATTGAACGAAAACAAACGAAAAGGTTAAACAAAGCCATGCCAGAATACCCTGCTGTTGGAAAGCTGCATCATTGTTTGTTGCCATTAAGGATGGTATTTTGTGTCTGAGCTGCTTCCGTAACATGGCTAAATGGGCGGTGGACATTCAGAATTATGGCCATTTGTATCTGATTTCAAGATGAAAGGCAGCAGGTGGTATTCCGGGCACTTTGTTTGAGGTTTTATTTTGGCATGGATGCTTTTGAAAGTACACCTTTGGCATTTACCTCTTGACTCCGTAGCTGGCGTTTAGTAAATTGTCGAGTCTGCAACGCAAGAGGGAGAATGAAGGGGATGCAGAAGTTAGTTATGAGATCTACAAGGAAGGGGGGCGTTCATGTTAACATGTAGCTCCATCACCAGCTGGCCTCCAGAGGGCATCCTTCACTGCAAAGCAGTCCCAAACAAACCAACCACAAACTGGTGGTGCATCAAAAGAGTCCTGTGATTATGTCTCTCAGCTGGGTTGACGTGAGTTCTCTTTAAAAACTCCAAAAATAGCACTCTCTTTAATAGTTTAAATGTAAATCTGGCATTCTTTGATCATTTTACATCTCCATGCTTGAAAAAAAAAGATTCATACTGAACATTTTAGCCTTAACAAGCTAGTTTTTAGTTCCACAGAAAAAAAAAATCTTTTTTTTTTCCCCTCCAGTTTCAATCTTTAAAAGACCTGCAATGCTTCTAACACATAGGCAGCATTTATAGCAGTATTTGTTTAGCTTGACTTTTTGATTGTACTTTGAAAAATCTGGTTTCTTACATTGGTTTTGAGCTGTTATTTGGATCTGGTCCCTTTCCAAGTGAAGGGATCACACTGCAGTTTAAAAGAAAGTCAGAGAGAGAGAGTGAGAAGGAGGGACAATGTCATATTGTCATTTCCTTCTTTTAGTAATTGCAAGGAACAGTTTGATAATGAGAGGTATGGTGACAGGAAAAGGGTTTTGGTTTTTGAATGCAGCCACTGAAAATATTTACTATTCGCCATTCTTTGGTGTAGTGTACGCTCGATGACTCTCAGAAATATTTTAGCGACTGACCTTGACTATAGACACAATAATGACGTTCCATGTCTTACAAAATGAATAATTGACACACTTTACAGTTGATATTTAAAACTTATGGGGGTAGTCTGCATCTCTCATCACATCAACAGAGCAGGGTTATCTGGTTCCTGGTCATGACGCTTCCATAGACTATCTGCTGGTTAGTGAGGGTCTCATGGGTTGGGTGGGGTGATGGCGGTGTAGGTTCAGTACCTGAAACGCTGAGTCTGGTGGTGCAGAGGCCCTGTGTAGCGGCGTGCAGCAGTCTGGTACAGCTGAGTCAGTAAGGCCTGGCCTGTCTTCTGGCTGGGGTTGTTGGCGAACTTGACAGTGATGGGCTCAGCGGCACCCAAAGGCTTCTGTCCGTTCAGTCCTTTGATGGCCTCCTCTGCTTCATTTCGCTTGTCAAACCGGATGAAGCCCACTCCTCGTGATATGCCTGCTCCGAATAGTAAAGGAGACCAATGTTAGTACTTTAGCATCAGTGAGACCGCTGCTGCCTTCGAGTCTGATTGACCTGATTCTGGGTTAGGTGGCTGTGTAGTCCGTCTGCATGTATGGAGTGAAAGCATGTGGTATGAAATGTGGCTGTACCTGTGACTTGGTCCACTAGGATGCGCGATGTGATAATGCGACCATATTGGGAAAACAGCTGTTCCATGTCCTTCTGGCTCATGGTTTTGGGGAGTCCACTCACATAAAGGTTAGCGTCACGAATAGAAGCCGAGCTTGGCCGGGCATATGATACCTATAACACACAAGTCAAAACAATTGATCAGTTGTCTTGCTCTTCAGGGTTTTACATTAGAACATAAGATTCACCATCAGTTAGAAAAAAACATCTTAGGAAAAAGTTTTCAGCCACTATCCTGCTGATTTCTCTGTATTTATCATCTCCCCAGACTGACTTGTTTGTCTGCTGTCTGTGGATTTAATCAGTGCCTTTAAGCTCACCCTCTGCGACAACCAGGCTCTCATAGACACGATGACGACTATAAGCATTACCCAAACTGCATCCAATCATTGTTTAACAAGCCCAAGTGTCAGCTCTGTTTTGCACTGAAAAACATCAGCTTTAGTTGATATATTTTCCCTGAATTCACCAGTGACTTAATTAGTGCATCGCCATTTTTGATGTATCTGTGTTTACATCCCTTATGGCTCACTCTCGGTCTACTTTCAAAAACAATTTCAATGAGTACTGCACATAGAAAACTAATTGATTGTAAAAGGGAGGGACAGATTCTTGTTTTTGTGCGTTTATGTGAACACTCGTGTGATGGATAGTCCAGCTCTGCACATTGTTAGGAGTCGTGTGTTTGTGTGTGTTGGAGAGACAGAGTGAGTGTTGTCTGAGATAGGCTGAGCTGCCCTCCCTTGTCCTGCCTCCTCCCTTTGTCTCTATTCTCTGGAGGAGAGCAGCTCTACAGGAAAACAGCAAACAACGTAACTGCATCACAAGACTTGCAGGACTCACTTTAAACATACTATTCACAAAAAAACCCAAAAAACTTCAGCATTTATATTTTAAGTTCACATTTTTTTTCTATCAACATTTTGTGAAAATCCACACTTAAGAATGCTTTTTCGTATTGCTTTTCCACAAAGAAAAGCTGTGTTTCCACGTACAACACTGTGTATGTTTGATATAATGTCTTTCGTATGAATACAGGTGTTCTTATTTAATCCATCAGCACTGAGCACCAGTGTCTATTGTGTACACAGACGGACTGTATGAGCAGGAGGGTTGTGTGGTGCAGTGATTAGGGTGTTCTGGACGAGTCAAGGGGGAGTTGCTGTGTTCGGGGAGCAGAGGCTGCCCTATAATTAACCCTCTCCCTGTCGCTCCCACAGTACAGATGGTGCCTGAAGCCCATATGGCCTCTAATCCTGTCATTGGCATTCTGCTCTCTGAGCTACCCCCTACCCTTCTTTTACTGCCCCCCCCCTCCCTCAAACCCTTGCCTCCATTCTGTTGAAGTCTTCTGCAAATCCAGGAACATAAAACTGTGCCATTGACCACTGGGATTAAACGTATAAATTTTTAGAACAAAGAGTGATGAAGTTAATTATAGACAGATTGATCTATGTATAGAGACATCAAATATTAATAAATGTCACGAAATAAAAAGTGTCTATGAAGGTTGTCGTGACAGTTCCATTTCTCTTATGCTGTGATTTGTCCAGAGTCAAACTGTATTTGAAGACTTGTGTGGACTGTGATAATACACAGCATTCTTGTTCATCCCAAAAAATGAACCAAATCCAGCACTTGGAGCGGGTTGTTTGATCAGTGGCGAGTCAGAATTAACGTCCCTTTTCATGTTCAGCCGTTAGAAAATCACCTGCTCTGCCCTCCCGGAGATTCGATTTTTCACCCCTGCAGTTTGTCTCAATCTTTGATCTACTTTGATCGGGTTGGGGAGGAATGGAGGGAATTAGTGTTTAATAATATGCCCCCACTTTCTCTCATCTGATTTTGGGACAAAGAAGCCCCCTAATTAGCTTAGATTGGAGGCAGATGGGCTAACCTGGACTGACCCTCATGCACCACAGTCGGGCTTCCTAATTACATTTCCATCACAATAACCTCTGCATGCTGTCCGCCCCTTGCTTTCTGACCTCCACACTCTCCTTCTCTTTTCAGCCTTTCTCGTGCTTCCTTTGTTCTAGCCAGCGCTCCCTTCTGCCTCCTCCTCCTCCCCCTCCCGTTTTCCTCCCCTCCCTCTGTCACGTCTGTCACCACCTATTTCTGCAGCCCCCCCGAACAAAATCTGCACTTCCTCTCCTTTCTGTCTAGCACGCGGCCAAGAATTAGAGAATGTGTGCGTGTGTGTGTGTGTGTGTGTGTGTGTGTGTGTGTGTGTGTGTGTGTGTGTGTGTGTGTGTGTGTGTGTGTGTGTGTGTGTGTGTGTGTGTGTGCGTGTGCGTATGTGCA
>OMNM01019907.1:20951-36866 GCA_900302745.1 Parablennius parvicornis | reverse complement strand
ATAGAAGTGTTTTGCAACAATAAAAACAAAACATTCAAATAATCGCAGCCAAATGTGGCAAAAACTTACAATAAACTGACTTTCATTCAAGTAATCTGAGCTATGCATAAGTCAACATGTTTGTGAAGAATATAAAATGCCATACAGATTCATCAGAAACTTTGTAAACTGCATCACGTAATATTAAAAAAACTTCACAAAGCAAGACAAAATTAATTGTAGATAAACCAAAGACAGAAAAAAAGGTGTTACGATACAGACCTGTTGGTTTTCCATCATAGATCACATATGTCTGTGAGCCTTTTTCATTCTGAAATTTCCACTCTATTCGGGGGTTTGCGCCAAAGTCTCCTGAGTACGAGCACGTCAGGTCAGCTCCTGAAACAGAAAACACATTTGATCACACACTTAAACTCTAATGGAAATTAATCTTTCCTCAGTAACACAACTGAAGTTCCAACTCCAAAACAAATTGTCAGGCAACTCTATAATCAGGATACTTCTGCAGGAGATATCACACAGAAACAATGACGGCTGCAAAGGATTCTCAATGTTTTCCCTTCTGTTGACATTTTCCATTAAATCACGGCGCATCTAAATAAAGCTCATATCCTTTCTATACATACTACTCCAAAACCTAGTTAAAGAAATTGAACTTGAAACTAAAACAAATCACTGCATAGCAATAAGTTTCATTACATCAGTAAGACGACGCTTTCTCTCCCGTAGCCCTATAGAAATGTAACAGAATAAAATGTGTTTTAAACAGGTTTGTTCTCCAGTTCCCAAATTATTTTTTAAAGAGCTTACCTTCGTTTTCTTTCACCTCCACATTTGGTCTGCTGGTTGTAACTTCAAAGCTGCTCACAACTAAAAAGGACAAACAAAATATATAGTCATTAGATGTCCGATGGCAAAACGCGTCATCCTGAATATTTTAGAAGGTGCAAAATGTTTCAAACTATAAATTTATGCTTGCATGCTCCTGTTGACCCCTATCTCAACGAAAAGTTACAAAAAAATAAATGGATGAATGGCTAATGGATGAATGACATATGGTAGTTAACAACATAGTTCTCTCATCAGCAGTGGGGATGATCGGATGTTCACAGTCAGCATAATCAGATCAAATTACATTATTTGAAGAAGTGCAACTAATTGCTGTGACATTGTAAAATGAACTTGTTCACCTGCATATCTTGCAAACTTCCCTTTATAGGTATATCTTAACAATACAATGGAAATGTGCATTTCCAAATGTGAAACTTCCACGTACTGTGTTTTACATCAATTCACAAACAGAAATATTTAAGCCTTCTTTATTATATTCTTCATAATTTTCAAAATACATTTACTGGTTTGTTTTTTTTGAAGAGAGGCCATATTAAGATAATCACAAGTTTGTTTTTTGTTTTGCGTTTTTCAGTTATATTCAGCAGTGGTTTACAAAGTGGCATACCCGTAAAGATCACAGAAAGTAAACACTTGATGAGCGTGCTTCTTGTCAAACACACGGAGCATGCTCAGCAGCATTTAGGGTGGGGACGAAAAAAAAAAAAAAAAGATTACGGCAGTTCATTCCTGTCCGCTGAGCTAGAAAGCTTCCGGTGAAACTGTCTGACTGATACTATTTTCTGAGGCATAGCAGTGATACAACAGACACACACACACGACTAAATCATTAATGCAGGCAGACACGGAGGCATATCTATTTCAACATATGTCTCACTGCAACACGTTGGTAACTGCTACTGTTTAAAGCGTGTGGGTTGCTCCATTAATAACCACATTGCAGGTCCAACCCTGCTCGTGTTTAGACTCAACTACAGGGAGCTGCAGTTCAAATCTGTTAATCATTACACATCTGCAAAATCATGTGTTGACCACATTTCCAATCTCACTGCTAAAAGGCATTACAGCACACGTTATTGTAAAACTCCTTACAACTGATTTCAAGTTATTCGAGGCATTGTTACTGTAAATACTTTAATAACAGACTTCCTTTAAGCCTGCGGGCGTCTCACTACAGCGGTCTCAGCTGAGATAAAGCACAGTCACAGTTTTGGTTTGCTGGTAGAGATAAGACTCCAGTGTAAAATGAAACCGGTCCACATCTTCCTTGTTTGCATACTCTGGAGTTTCAGCCTAGGAATGACAAATAACTCTTGAGGTAAAGTCTGGGGGATGCATGTAAACTACAGAGCTACCTGAAACTCAAAGCCCGGTAGTGAATGTGCCGACCACAAACTGGTGAGCTGCATGTGCAGAGTGGTTACTTAAGATCACCTTCATACTGGATTAAATACAGAACAACTACAGCAAAATGTTGAGAGATGAATCTATAATAAACACTTCCATGATGAGTTTGTGTGTATCATGATGTACCTTTAAACTTACAACAAATTCAAATACTTTTGGAAAATCATATTACATTTGACTCAAACTACCGTAAAAGAACAGCTCAAATGGTTACACAAATGAACAATTAAAAAAAAAAAAAAAAAGGGAAGAGGGAGCAGAAACTTCAGAACAAAATTTGAAAAAGGAGGTGAGTTAGTCACAAATAAATAACATTATTTTGTACTATTGGGTACCTAAACATTAAACCCCCATGAGGGAAACTCATGACTTGAGTAAAGTTAAGGCCAGAAATAAGTTAGGTTAGTGAATACCTATAATGAACTAATCCCAACTCCAAAAATCAGAAAATGGCATCAGGTGTATAATAACTTTGAATAACCTTTGGAAACTACATAAACTACTATATTTAAGCAAACTGAATGTGATAGCCACAACAATGAGAGAATAACAATGCTGTGATTGGTTAAGATAATAAAATGAGTGATAATCTCATAATTATGAGCCAGGATATAACATGAGATTATTACTATCAAGGTGTTACAAACATTTTTTTTTCAAAGTTGTGCTACAGTAGTCAGTTTGTGTGGTTTTAAAAAACACACTTGTTTTTAGACACTATTTATTTTTCAATTAAACACACCATATATATCTAAAATGTACAACATGCCAAAGTCTTCATAAATGTGAGCATTCTTCAAAACATCAGTATTAACATGAAGGTAAATGGACAAAATATATTAAAAAAACGAGTCATTACACTTTGTACAACTTTATAAGAAATTTAAATACAATGGTAGTTATTTATCCATGGTTCTTTTGAAATGTGTAAATATTTTTTATTCATTTCAGGTCAAGTTCATCTTTATATCTCCTGAAAATCAAAACGACAACATTGTAAAATATTAGTTATTTATCAGATGGCACATTTTTAACTGGGAACTCTTAGTATCAGGATTAATGTTGAGGAACAATATGTCGAAATTCCTGATGAAATAATTTTATTTTCAATTAGATGGAAAACGCGTACGCACGCATGCGCGCGCACCCACGCACGCGTACACACATAATAGTTTACTCTTCGAAGCGCTTCTCACTTTCAAGAAAAAAATAGGAGAAGTCGCGAGTGACTTCCAAGTTTCATAAATGCTCCTTTATGATGACTAATGATGTGATTTATCAAACTTCCTTGATATAAAGGCAGAAGAGCCAGAGCGGAGCGGAGCGGAGCAGCAGGCCCGGGGCGCGGGGCCGAGACTCGACGACAAGTCCAAAACACTAAAACGATGTTTAGAATTTAATAGCTACTAAATATTTACTGTCTTCATAGTACTCACTGTGTTATAAAGTATTGAAAAGACGGACATTGAACCGCTC
This sequence comes from Parablennius parvicornis, assembly GCA_900302745.1. Taxonomy (NCBI): domain Eukaryota; kingdom Metazoa; phylum Chordata; class Actinopteri; order Blenniiformes; family Blenniidae; genus Parablennius; species Parablennius parvicornis. Next base: position 33,131 of record OMNM01019907.1, on the reverse strand, counting down.
CGTGTACTCAAATACACTAACGAAAGGCCGCATTACTCACCTGTTGCTGCGCAAAACAAAAGCACCGAAACCAACGCGCAGGCCTTCATATCGCTCCTCTGGTCTGTGTTTCTACCTCAACGGTGACTGTCTCCCAACTAATTTCCTCTGAGACCAGACGAAAATATAAGAACAAAATCTAATGCTTGAATAAACAGATGTTTTCGTCTTGTCTGTGGACTGAGCGTGCCGTAGTTCCCAAACTCAGTGTATATCCGCCGCGCGTCCTGCTCTCACCTGACGAGTCCGCCCAGGTGACGTTCCGGCTCCGCCCAGCAGGTCTTCCGCTGTTATTTGATCCACTCACACTGAAAAACCAGTTGGACTCGTTCAAAAATGGTAAATGACAATGACAAAAACAGGAAGCACAATGTCATAGAAGGGAGACAGCTGACGCTGCGAGAGTACTCACGCACAATCAGCCCTCTCATCCGTTTGGATATGACAGTGACACACATTTTGTATAAGTATGAGAATTTAATCTGCTTTCCTTCCTCCTTAACATGATACACTACTCAGAAAAAATCATCTTCAAACTGTGTGAATTAAATATAACGAAGAAGGCATGAATCCACATAATTTTCAAATGTTTATCCAGAAAGGAGCTCAAAATAATTTGGATATTTCTAAAACACAAGAGACCTGACATGTTTACCTCAGCAGAATTTCACGATATGCTGCTTCTGTGCCAACATACTATAGCCTAAATGTTGTTAGAGTTCCTACCATTAAGTGGACAACATGGTCCTCAATAAAGCACTTTTGCAGAGAAAAACTCGACATTTTCATGAGCAGGCATAGAAGAAAGAGGGATCGAGAAAGAAACTCAGTGCAGGTCTCCTGCCTGTCTAGAGAAGCTTAACTGGAACATGATCCAAGATGGTCAGAATCAGTTCCAATTGTAAACAGAATAAAAAAATAAATTAAAAAAAAAGGTTTAAAACTTCACTTTAAAAGTAGACACTATGTTAGCCTCCCTAACTGAAAATGGCACCTACAATAATATTGATATTTGAAACAGTGATCACAAACACAGTGAGAGTGATTAACACAATCATGTGCACATCATCAGTGTAGGATGATACCAGATTTGAAATGAACCACTGGTGTGGGATGCAAATGAAAATGTATGTTGGTATGACAGGATGCTGCTCAGAAAAATGGAAAAGAAGTTCAAATTTTCATCAAGTGGCAGTGCTTCCATGTGGGACCCTGTAATCAGATTGGCTACGCCATGAAATACTGAAGTTAGTGGTGAGTGCTCTCACATTATGACGACTATAAACTGGGTGAAGCTGTATGGGAGATTCATTGGTCTATATAAGAGAGATATCAGAAGCTGTCACCTTTTCTTTCACTTTGGGTTACGGTTTAGGGAAACAGGTTTGAAAGTGAAAGGACATGTCTTATGGAAACATTGAGGAGTATAATTTACTCTAAAATGTGAGGTTACATTCAAGCCATGACTCAGACCATCATGCAAATCTCAAAGCTAAACAGAATGTGATCAATAATGATTCATTGATGTAGCATCACACAGAAACGATGGTGCAATTGGTATTCTTGTTTTAAAAATTACAAGCATAACCTGTGGCTGTTCAGATATTTACAAATGTTCTGCTGCTTGTTCATGGATGGATGGATGGATGGATGGATAGATGGATGGATGGATGGATTTATGGAAGGATGAAAATCATATTAAAAGTAGCCCTATTATGTGACCATTCAGTCACTTTCTTCTTAAAATGTGGCAGCAATCCCATAACTTAAGCTTTCATTGCAGGGAATGTTTTTTTTTTAATTATTTTATTTATCTTTCATTCATTTACCCTCATTTTATAGCACGTCTACATGCTTTTGTCTGTAATCTCAACAACACAGTTAATGCACACGGTCAAAACTAATGAGGCATTCATTATTTACAGGGATTGGCCGACAGCTTCTGCCCTTACCAAGATAAAAACAACAAAGTTTTTTCAAAGTGAGTGGAGAGAGGAGGAGAAGAAAATAAAAAAGGATGTAACAATAATCTACTTTTCATGTATTAAAGATGTGATACACAGAACCTACATTTACCCTAACATCTAGAGGCCACATAACACACAGCATCCCATTAGACAACTCACACATGCCTGGCACATTACAATAAAAATATTCAAGCTAAAAAACAACACACATACTACTGGGTTTGTTGAAGGAAACCTTGATGTTGCATCATTAATCATGTAAAGATTGTGTCCTTAATCCATACAACAAAATAATTGTAGTATCTAAATACTACAGGCATATCATTCTGCTGCTGCAAGAGAACATAAAATCAACACCATAGACATAGACCATGTATGATATTGCAGTTTTATTCACAAGAAATCGAATCGAGCTTTTAAAGGGAATCGTCTTCAGTATTTTGTATCATCCAGAAAGAGTCATTTGGGCTTCCTGCTGTGAAATCACTGTCAATGGCAGTAGATGCTAAAACTCTGGTATTTTGATGCTTTCAGGTGTCAAATATGATTTGACCCAGTGCTGCCCTCTACAGGAGATCAACTGAATCCCCAGTGTTAAACTCACCCTCATGCATGAACAGTATGGGCCGTGAAAATGGAGAGTTTTTTCTTAATGAACAGAATTGTTCCTTTTTCTTGTGATTTCATATGAGTTTATTGTTATTTTACAGTACATAGTACAGCAGTGCTTTTCAGTGCATTTATGTATTTGTGCTTTTTGCTACACACCATCTACTCAACTATACACAAGTAAAAATCATCAGAGAAAACACCACATCATAAAAAGCATATTCAGTGTACTTGTATAAATAGAATCATCACTACTATTTTGAATAAACCTATAGCTTCGAAGGCATACTCAACAAGCCTCAGCCAAATGTGGGTCATGTACGTATCTCAGGCACAAGTGAAACTCAAAGAGAAAAAACGAGGACTGTGTTTTGGTTTTCTTTGCAACTATCACAGAGGAACCCGATGTGTAGTTTCATCATAACAGAGTATAATAAAAGAGTAACTTTATTGCTTAGACATGCATTAGGAGTCATTCAAAGAGAGCTTCATAGTTTCGATTAAACACCTTTCCCTTATCTCCGCTGCCTGATCGGTTTCTTATCGACAAATGCAACACAGCCTTCCATTAGTGAAGGTCGCCTCGATCTGCCCTTTTTATTTGGCAGGCAGGAAGAGACACAGGGGACAGATTTCATTCGGGCAAAATAGATTGCCAGCCTTAAAGAGTGATTTAACTCAGCAATAATTCACATTGCAGAGTGCAACGTTGCATAACTTTGCTTGAAAGACTTAATTCGTTAGATGGCGTTAGCAAAAGCAGTTTTCAGCCCCCTTTAAGATCCTCCTAATTGCCTTCCACGGACAGTTCTGATCCTGTTTACAAGACTGAAGGATATAGCTTAATATCGTTCAACCCACTGAATCCAGTTGCTAAAAGTATTGACTGTAAATATTATATATCATTGAATATAGACTCTTGATTAATTTAAGACTAAGACGCATTCATGCTTATTCCTTATTAGCCTGTGAGGTAAGTCTGTCAGCCATTAATGTGAATCTAATAGATTTATATCATTCTCTGTATTGACTGTTTACATGAGAGAGTACTGTAGAGTGCACATTGTATGCAGCAATATGTGTGCTTAGTACTGTATGCATAATGCAGAATATGCAGGCCTGTGATATACCAAATATATACCTTAAGTACATTCAGTGTAACCTATTGCACTTTGTGCATACACACAACTTCAGAAGAGTCCAGCGGTCACCAGATGATCATGAGTGCAGCGATAACGTATGCAGGTGCTTGCTGACACATTTCACGGCCAGTGGATTTCCTGTAGCATGTAAAGTGTCATCAAGGTCAGCAGCAGGCCACTGCAGCTTTGAAACAGGACACTCCACGCTGAGCAGGGGAGGAGCAGCTCTGCAATTGGAAAAACAGTGCAAGTTAAACAGGAGGCAGAATATTCAGTTTGATGCACTGGCATGTTTGTTAAGTAAAACAACAGGATATGCATGGTCGTGGCAATACAATGCCCACAGGAAGAAACTGCTTACTTTTCTCGACCACTGAAGTTTTGGTTGCGACGTTCCCAGACTCAACTGCTTTGATGTTGCAGGTGAAGTTGGACTTGCCGTTGGGAAAGTTTTTAAACAGCAGGCGGCAGTTGTTGCCAGGAAAGATGCGTACTTTGGCTCGCGTCTTGAAGGGAGCATGCTGCTCCTCCTCTGGGTCGGTGGTGTCGAAGAGTCGTTCACCTTGTGTGTACTTGCAATAGACTTCTGGTGACTCAGCAGGGGGCGCGTATTTGCAGTCCATCCTGAGGTGGTTTTCGTCTATAGAGCAGTAGGCCAGCTGAATCACCTTCTGAGCTGAGGTGAAGCCTGTGTGATGTGAAAGACAGAACGTTCATTTTTTAAATCATAACAATTAATCCCCACGTCATCATATGTGCAAGAAAGACTAATACAAAAAGACAAACGTTCTTAATCATCAGTATGTGAATTGTATTGATCTTACCAAAAAGTGCCATTGTTGTAAAGAAGAACATTCTCTGGAGATTTCTGGAGAGAGAGAAAAAAAAGGTGCATTTTCAGCAAATTAATCAGCCATTTACGATGCATCAGAAACTATCAGCCACTTTATTGAGGTCCCAAACAAATAAAGCTGACTTTGCTGTAATGCCCAGAGTCAGATTTCAGGGACACACATCTGCAGCCTTCATGCAAACCCACTGAAAAGTCCCTGTGCCTCAATACTGAAGAAACTGATCACAACACAGCCCCACTGTTTACGCTGCAACCAGATCAACTGTAAACTTCACTGACGCATTTTTCTGCAACATTTTTTGTAGAAAGTAGGATGATTTATTTGCCATATCATTGGATTTAATATGTCAACGTAATATATAATAGCAGTGCAGCATTTTCTTTAAAAATGCTTTTGCATGATGCAAACCTTTTTCACTTCATTACAAATACTTCGATTAGTGCAGCAATTAAACAATCTCCATGCAGAAATATGGAATGAAAGCAATACTTCATCAGTCTTATACTATAGAACAGATTCAATATGAACAGGTATACAGATCATTCTCACCTTCTCTGCATTTTGATTCTTCCTCAGCACTCTGCAGTGTGATGCTGGGGGTTGATACAGTAGAGGTCGGCTTATAGAAGAAACAGAGGAGAGAGGGAGGGGGACATAGAGGAAGAGAGAGAGAGAGAGAGAGAGAGAGAGAGAGAGAGAGAGAGAAGAGAGAGAGAGTGAGGGAGGGGTGCTGCTCTACTGGACTTTGGGGACATTTCTCTGTACTGTATCACGTTTTAGATAGATTTTTTTTCCCCCTCTCTGTCATACTAGAGGACAGAGGATCGCATGTCACTACACAAAGATCCGGATCTATAACCAAAGACTGAGTGAATGAGGGAGAAAAAGGAAATGGTATGATGGGGGTTTGATGAGCTGAGACACCTCAGCAGCTGATTTACATTTCCCCATTCAGTGCAAGTACAATATGTGTCAGCAGTTTCTCAGCTCAGTTGTAGTGCATGTATTGTAATATACAGACTCTTCAATTTTATGTGGCACCTTTGCATCTGATGGAGATAAAACAAGTGTCACAGAGAGGATAGAAAACATATGATTACATGTGATGATGTCATATACATTTGAGTGATTTTAATACAAATAAGAACTACATTAATATGACACTGAAAAAAAAGATCAACTGTGATAAAGTTAGTTGAGTGTTTGACTTGTAATAAGGTAAAGGGTGGGGTTGTCAATGTCAATTCAAAAAAAGTGGTAATTTTAAAGTATTCTGTATAAATGTACTTTGTGATCTGTCTGCACTGCATCGGACTGGGGACCTGCCCTGAATATATCCCTTTTTTTTCTGTTCACTGCCCCTGAGAATATACTCAAGCCCTTTGGTGCTGCTTCACATAACATGGATAAGTCTTTTAAAATAGATGTGTGGCAATTAAGTGGCCTTGAGGAAGGCACTGAACGCTTGGCCCACATGCACTTATGGTTTGTGGTTACGCAGCAAAAAAGGTTGAAGTTTAGAATTTGTTAAATAGCTGACTTGCCAAGCACATAGTCCACCACTCATAAATATTGATGAATGAGTGTTTTGACTGTGGAATATTTGTGATTCCATCAATGGTCAACTGACTATCTTCAATCCACTTGTGTAGTTTCATTCCATATGCACAGAAAATGAAACTTTTTGTATATGAAAACAGTTCTGTAATATTTGTTTAGGATAATGTCCCACCAATCATTACAAAGCTCTGCTATTGTAGTAGATTTATTTTTACCAGTGCTTCAAGAACGTTAAACCCAGCCAGGCACAAACATACTAGAATGCAAAGCTTCACATTTCAGTAACTTGTGAAGACACACATGGAACTAACCATGAAACATGCACTGCTAGAATCACTTGGACCTGGCTGTTCTAGTTACTGGCTTTGTAAAAATATATTTATAATGCTATCCTGCATTGTCCTAAAAACACTAATAACAACTAAAATCCTGGCTTGTCAGCTCCACTGAGCAAGAGCCACATTATCCTCTGTATCCTCTGCACCCTCTCTACTCTGCTCATCCATTTTGTCAAGGTCCTTCCTGGACAGCTGCTGAACAAGTGCCACACTGAGGCAGTCTCCCAGGACTCTGACAGAAGTGTTGCAGGGCTGCCTGGAAGGTTCCAGCCACTGCACACAATGGAAGATGAAGGTGGTGCATTTCTGCTACTTCACATTGCATATTTTACTCCACATATTCTCGTCCCCTCGATGCACGTCAGAAACGGAGCAAGCAGTATTGTGGTGATCTTTGCCAAAAGAATTCATTAGAGATTCTGTAGCTGTGATCCCTGCTGCTCCTCTGCTGGAGGCTGCAGCTGATACACACTGCAGATGAAACACTAGCCATCACCTTTTCTTTTCCTTATTATGTGCATGACACTATTTAAATGTAATGTGCAATAACACTCTATCAAGCAGTATTTCAAGGTTTTTTCAAGTGGTAAAATCCTTTAATCCATAATGAGTTTTTGGTATGTATATTTTCCACATCATGAAACTGTACTGTATCTTCATGAATATCATGAATTATAATTTACTTTATCCAAACATTTGAAAACAATCACATTTCACGTATGGCTTCAAATTTTATTATATATAATACATACACAATTTTCAGAAGAACTTTCCTGCAAATTGGTGATCTTTTCCATTCATCATTTACTATAAGCTAATATCTTTCTGCTGTCAACATTGCAATATCAGTGCACATGTGTACAGTTTTGTTAGGATGGAAAATAATTGCATGCAGTTTTCAATTGGATTTATAAAAGGTCAAAATTTAAATCAAAGATGCACAATAAATGAAAACTCACATTTTTATCTTGTAATTGTGACATACCATAGAAATGGTCTTCTTACTTTATTGATAATACAACATTATAATTACAGTATATTTTTAGAGACTTAAGGATAAACACAAGAAGGTAAAAAAAGAATGTCAATCTTTATATTGCAAAGTTAGACAATTTTCTAAAGCAACGTCGTAAGAAAAATGTAAAGATTCATTTTCATTTTCAGAAGCATCGCAGAAAACTTTAAGAATGTCTGAAGATCAACAAAAACAAATTCTGCTGTTGCTACACAACAAAATCAACAATACTGCCACAAAAAATAACCTCGAACAACTTTTATCTCTGTGTGAAGTTTATCTGTTTTATCACTGTGAGCATGTTCTTATTCTGAGGACGCCCTGTCCTCACACTGTAGCTGGCATCTGCAAAGTTAAGAGAAAAATGTGATTAACTGACAGAAGCAGACAGGAAACTGACTTTAGCTTTTATGTTCTGACTGGAGGAAACGTTGAATTTTAAATAAGCCAACAAAATTAAGTGCTTAATGTCACTGACTATCAGATGAATTTAATTTCACCATGATATTTTCTGTCTTTATTGAAAAAAAAGAAAAGAAAAGAAAAGAAAAACGTCATGTTGGCATCACAGTTACACCGTGAAACCATAAAGATTACAATGTTGCAATGCTGACAGATTCATTGTGCTTCATTAAAGAGCTGACGAAACTAAATAAAGACCCTAAATAAAGTAGTTGAAAAAAAAAAGCTATATTTTTAGTACCTCTAAAAGGTTTGTTTAAATAAATTCCATGAAATAGCCCATCTAATATTGTGGATCTGTTAGCAAAAAGTTAATGTTTTTTTTCTTCTCCTGCCTGGCACTCAGTTAGCATACCTACTAACATTAGTCTGTGACGTCATCGCCGGAACCATCCTGAGAAAATCAATCAATCTTCTTCTTCTTCTTCTTCTTCTTTAGGCTTTCCTTCTCAGGTACTGGATACTCGCCTCTTGCTCCGCACTCCGCACAATAATACAACTCTTTATCAACGCCTTTTGTAGTGTTGGTTGTCTTCATGACAAAGTACCAAAAGATGACATATTAAAACCATAATTTTCACCCTGATTTAACAGACTCTCTTCAGGATGAAGCCTTTGAATGCATTCCTCCATCTCTGATGTTTGCCCCGCCCTTGTCCTCTGCAGGCATACTGATGCAAGGAAAGCCTCACTGTCCACATGGTAAACCAGCATGTGTTTATGAGAAGATAATCCTGTCGATGCAGTTCGATATGGTTGACCCACAGTCAGACCCAGAACTGGAAGATGCTGTAATAAACTGTATTACATAAAATAAAGTATCTGTAAAAGAGTATCTGACCTCTTCTTTAAATAAGGTCAGTTCGATTCAGGACGTCAAGACACCTCTGTCTGGGTAAAATCTGTTTATACATGTACAATCTGTCTGTATATAACAGCGGCACACAAAAGAGACATAACATATTTTTTTACATTATACCCAGATTTCTTTCTTTTTTTTTTAATATATTTCCGATGCATTTCTAAAAAGAAATAAATACAGCTATATACAACCAAAACCACAGATTAAGCCCGTGGAAGCTAGGCTTGAAGCTATGTGTTTGAAACAAATTGTAATATTTTAAAAGTTTTCTTTAAACCAATGAGGACTGAATCTTTGTGCATCACAGTGCAACTTTTTTATTTTTTTTCTGCACAAGATGACGTTAATTTGGTAGTACTTCCGGTTTTTATCCTGCAGAGGGAACTGTTGTCTTGCGTCAAGCATTGACCCAAAAAAAAGAAAAAGAAAAAAAGAACAAATCAAGTGGGTTTGTGGTAGTTTTTTTGCGTGAGTTGTGAATAACTAAATATCAATAAGAAAGTGTCCAGCACATATAACAAGTTAGAAAAACGTTACACTTGTGTTTTATTATCTATCAATGTGCCACTCAAATCTAATAGATTATTAAATGACATCATATCAGATCTTACCTGGTCTTCTTCAATTCCAGTTTATAGTGAACAGTCAGTAATGTGATTGATGACAGAGCCTGTGTGTTTAAGTAAGGGCATGTGATAGAGGGTAACAGGATCCTGAGTCAGTGTGAGCTGCTGCTGCTGCTGCTGCTGAAGCTGAAGCTGCTGATGCTGCAGCGCACTCCTGCGCACCGGCGCACCGAGACCTGCGGACAGGGAACAAACGTCAGGTATGCCCGGCTGTCTGGCTGAGAAATGATCGAACCAGGTTGACGTGTTTGAGTCTAGAAATTTGTTTCTATGTGTATTGGAAGCTCCTCTGCATGGCTGTCGGTTTTAGTTTGACCTGCGGTGAGGACAGAAATGCGCGCACACAGTTTGCTGCAGTGCAACGAGACAGCATGGGCGTAGTCCCGCGGCCGCATTTGGGCTGCAGACAGAGCAGCACATCCAGGCCCGTTACAGTCTGCTGGTGCATTGCCTTGTTCAGAGGTTGTACGCTCATTTCGTGTCTCTGTAGAGCGAGACGTCTTGTGGTTATCAGTGATGCTATCTGAGGTTGCAACGTTTAACTTTCTCATGTCATGTCCCATGCAGAACTTTGTCAGGCCACAGTCAGCTGTGAAGGTGATCCATCTGATCGTACAGATCTCTCTCTCATCATGGAGTTGCACTCGTTCCTCACGACCTGTCTCCTCTTTGGAAGCATAATCATGACGCATCAGACAACTCACAGTATGTCGGTTTTTTATAGTATTCTCTATATTCCCTCTGCATTGTCAAGAGGGTTTACTTTGAGGATGTGGGTTTTTTTTTACGCATTTATGAACCATCCAATGATCTGAAACATCTGAACCCTTAATGTTTATTACATGACATGAATATGTCCTTAAAAATAAAGATAATAAATGTCAGATGACATGTGCACTGCAATGGTGTCATTTCCTATCAGCGATATATTGTTCAGTAAGACTAGACTATCCAATTCCAGTACAGCAAAGACATGACTCAGACATATTCTTAAGATCACCTCAATGATTTGAAATAAAGCCCTGTGGTGATCTGTCCAGCTTGTTCCCTGGCTCCACCCACTCAGTGGCCCATGTCACCCAGTTAGGATTTAGGATGTATTTTTAATGCATTTCACTACATTAATACTGTAATCCCTCTCCTCTCCTTTCAGCCTATCATTAATGAGAGGTTTTGAAAGAGTATTGCATGTATTATAAAATTTAAAAAGTGATGGTAATTAACTGAAGCATTATTAAAAAAAAAAAATTATAGTTATCTTCACAACAAATACTTCCTTATAAATCACTGTGTGGTTTTGAGTTAACAATGAAAATGATCATATGTGTATCATCTGAAAGCAGACCCAGGACAGGAAGTGACATCAGCAGTGGTAAAAGCTGCAGCTCTGATTTGAACATAACAGTGATGAAAAGAGCAAATTGGAAAATGTGAATTTAAACAGAGGTCATCAATCTCTTTGAAACTGAGGGCCACTTCAGGTGTGCTGAGCAATATGACAGGCTTCTTTTCACAAACCTATTTAATTATTAGATTATTAAATCATGAAGGCTTCGTTATAATTGTTGGGCTACTCAGATATGAAACAGAGGGTTGGGAGCCTCATTTAGGGCAAGAACAAAAGTTCTGTTAAATTATCTCGATCTCTTAATTCAGAATGAAAAGCCCAAAGTCTTTGGTACTCTGAATGTGACTTCCCTCACTCTCTGCTGCCTCTCTTCTAGTGAACTCAATCTCCAACTTCCTCTTCACTCCACGCGGGCCTCAGATGTTCCCATGTCTAACTTACCTGGAGCGAAACGTCAGGGTGGACTGTGAATTCCCGCCCACCTACCAGATCCCCGGCCCCTACTGCGAGTACCGGCAGGACAGCCGGCTGGTGGGCAGCACCTACCCCAACGCCGTCATCTACGTTTCCACTGAGGACCGGCGCAGGAGCAACGTCAGCCTGGTCAACCCATCTCTGTGCCGCCTCACCTGGGCCCCGCTGGCTGACGAGAAGCCCTACACTTATACCTGCAGGGTGTATCAGGGCAACAGCTGGAAGGAGAACAGCATGGCCGTTCATCACAGTGAGTACACATGACTTTGCTTATTGCTTTCACAGGTAAAAACTGGTGTTCAGGTAGTTTTTCGTTTGACTTGAAGTCATGTTTCTCTGTGTTGCAGGGATTCTTCCAATCTGCTCTGCCATCAGTGTTATGTTCAAATCGGCGCCGTGGGTTTTGTCGCTGCTGATGTCGCTTCCTTTCAGCGTGGGTCTTTTGACTCCTTGAGGTGTCGGTCGCTGGCTACCTTCCTGACACGATCTTTGACTTCGATCAGTTTGAACGTCGGCTCATTGTGTAACTGATCTTTAGCAGTGAGAAGACGCTGATTAGAAAACGTAATGATCTGAGTATTATTTAATTATCTGTTTTTGAAGTGTGACAAATTACATGTTAATAGTGCTCACGGTTCCAAGTGTACCTTGAACACAGTTCTTTCGCAGTTCTAACTAGACGGTAAATCATTAAATGAGACATTCTGTGAACAAAGTTGAGTTTCTATTATATAGAACAATGAAAAAAAAAGATTAGTTATCTTTTTAATACATTATCTTCATCAAATCCCTCTTGTAAATACAACTCGTTGGAATCTATCTTGATGAAAATATTTTTTAATTAAACAAATATATATATATATATATATATATTATATAAAACT
>OMNM01019907.1:5409-20920 GCA_900302745.1 Parablennius parvicornis | reverse complement strand
CTCTTGTTGCATTACTTAAATAAACTTGAGGATTATATAAAACTGAAGATCATATATGTTAAGAGAAGAGAATAGATTAAATAATTACATTGAGCACCTGCTCCAGGCGATCAGCCCAGTTGAATGACCTATAGTTATTATTATTATATTAAGGCCCACCTCCACCAAGGTGGCTCAACTACCATCAAAGAAATAAATGTTCTCAGTGATCACACTGAAACCGATGAGATTTTTCTAAATATTCTATGTTTTACATCTAATAACTATGTTTGTCACACATATCACATTATCATAATCCTTAGTCAGCTGGTACAGGCACAAACTCCTTGGGTTCCCCAAGATGGATGATTGACACATGATTATACAATTACAGCCACTATTGATCTTACCTCCTCCTACTCATAAAAACTGAAATTAGCCATTTAATTGGGTTAAAAGCTTTTCATTTCGTGATATTTTGCAAACAGATGATCAATGCATAAAAACCTGCACATAATTGGTTGCCATTTAAGTACAATTTCACCAGTTTACTGAGCTGCAAATAGCTAAAATTATATGTAACCTGGAGGTGTATTGAATTAAAGTAGATGTTCTGGCTTTTGAAAGACAGCAATACATACTCAAACACTGCCTTTCCTGCTCATGCTAGGCTTCTCTGATGCCTTCACGTTCAAAGAGAGTCTGTACATCAGACCCTTGCAGGAAATTCTTAAAAACAATAAATCAGCTAAATTATAACGTATTTTCAACTCTAACCTTGATAGCAATAAGGAGAATACTCAACAATGCCCGACATTATTCTTCCATACTTGAAGAGCATTGGCACAAGTCTTTCGGTCCTTGCTTGTTTGCTTATCTTCCCCATGGCCTGAAAAGACATGGAGGTGCAAGACTGTTTTGACTGTTTGCTAAGTCTGTTTACTGATGTAGGGTTTGTCTTTAGCCTTGTGTCAGAAAAGGAGAATAAAACACATTGCAGCTGTCATTCAGATACGCTAGACATCATTTAAAAAGTATGTGGCAAAAAATTGATCAATGTTGTTTTCAAAGCAAGTTCTCTGTGTATTTACTCAAGTTTGATCGATTAAGAATGGCTTTGAAATGCTCTGTTCATGGACAGTTTGTGTAGATCAGGAAAAATTATTGAAGCACTTTTGTATTTTCTGTTTTGTTTATACAAACCATTCAGAGCTTTTTTTTCATGCTCTGTTTCTGCTGCTCACCTAATTCAGACTGGACACTGTTTTATTGTACTTGACACATATTCACACTGTATATAAAAAGATGTGCACTTAGGTTTTATTGCCATATTTCACTTCTCATTATTGTTTGCCTCTCACTTGAGATAAAGATGTGATTATTATTTTTTCAAATAGTCAGGAAAGCTTGTATTTTATCATATCCCACCACCAAGTGTACTAAATGCTAAAGCCAAACTAAAGTACAAAAAATAGAAAATAAAGGTTATGCATAATACACATTTCCTGTTTTCTCTCAAGCGGTCACATATTTTGTTTCTTGGTATTGTCCTGCAGAGGGAGCCCTTATTAAGCACTGATTTAAGAAAACCCTCAGAAAATGCTCTGTACACAGAAGTTAAATCACCATAACAAACATCTTGTCTAAAAGACTTCTCAGTACAATGTGAGGCTCTTTGCATTGCCTTGTTGTTGAACGGTGCTATACAAATAAACTTGTCTTGCCTTGCTTATATTGTCTTTGGGTCTTTTTCACTACTCTTATCATAAAAGCAATGAGATTCAGTCACTCTGTTCAGTCACAGGACCTTGCATTGTGCAAAGAGATCTTAGTGTTGACATGAGAAGTTCCTCAAGCCTTCAAATCTAATTTTAAGAAAAAAGTTGCAAAGTATGAAATAACCACATACATTTAAATGGTCACTGAAACTCCAAGTTGCTGACATCTTGAGTAAGTTATACGGAGCCCCACACTGCTGTATTTTCAGGAAATTCTACTTATTTTATTGATATTTGCCTTTTCATTGTGATTGTTTTGCAGCACTGATCCTTTTCCTTTAAATATCTCGTGTGTCAACCGTAAGTGGGGGTTGATGGTCCTGCTGTAAAGCATTTGTTTCTATATGACTTTTCACTGTAATTGTTCACACAGGTCGGATGTTAAATGGAGTAAAAATAGACTGGTGTTGAAAATGTTGGGCCCTTCACACAGGCGGTATCTGTAGACTGTGGTAACACAACACAATAACATAAACTAAGGTCATTTTCAGCGACATTAACAATTGTGAAAATATTTTCATCCTGCAAATATGGTGTTTTCCAGCCTGTCCTTGTCAATAATACATCATAATAAGACTATATAATCAAATAAAAGCAAAACACAAAACTATCAGCACAAATTAAGTGTGCTCCTAATTTAGCAAATAAAAAAACATATTGTCTTTTTACCGGGGATAAAGCCCAGAAATACTCTTGTCTCATGAGGTCCTTCAAATATTTACAAAATTGAATTTACAATCTTTTTTTGTTTGTTTTGGTTTGGGGTTTTTTGTGTGTTTTTAATAATTTCCAGTGTCAAAAAACAAAACAAACCACAGGCAGATATTGTGTGATAATTATAAAGAGCAGTGGGAGCTGGAACTGTTAAATTGAGAAGTTAAGTTCAGTTTAAAGATTGTTTTTCAACAGAGCTTTATGTTAACTGTGATTTAAAAAGAGGACAGAGGTCCCTGTGTGCTCAGCTCAGAGCAGGAGTACTGCCCCTAGAGGTGAAGGTGGGTCGTTACAAAGGGGTCTCTGAAGAGAACTGGCTATAGGTTTGTGATTTATGTTTGGTGAAGGATTAATTTCATTTCATATTCTATTGTCCAATGTATAATGATTTGAGAATTGCTTTGTTTGAAAAAAACTGAGCGTAATAATGCTGATCTCTTGTGGTTGGCCGAAGGTGACATGCTGAGTTTGTTATTTAGAAATTACTTTTTTTTTTTTTTAACTTGGCAAGATATGTAGATAAAGCTTGGACAATGAGACAGAAAGCTTTGTATCCAGACTCTTGATTCCGATTAAATGTTTATGTTATACTAAACATATACCATTACTGTCATCCTCCAATTAATGTTTATAGTGTCTATAAGCCCATGTGGGCTGGGCACAAGTGTGCATGACACTTAAATAAAAATACTCATTCATTCATTCGTTCGTTCATTCATTCATTCATTCGTTAATTCGATCATTCATTCATTCATTCATTCATTCATGTATCACTGTAAACTGTAATTATACATCTTGCCTTGTTTGCCTTAAAGCAAGATCAGTTTACTTTCATTATGTGCGGCTCTGCAGTGGCCTCTGTGAGATCTCACATAATAACCTTTACAGTGTCACTAAGTTCACCCTGGACTTTTCAACACAACAGGGCATGGCCTAATGAGATGTTTCCCAACCATGGGGTACTCTACTCCGCATGTGTCATATGGCACTTTGCTCCAACATTCTCATTCAAATGAACTTCTATTCAATATGTCAGAGCAGCATGTCACGTTAGATTTTACTAATGTCTATGGATTGTTCTGTAGGTAATAATAATGAAGGTGAATTAAGCATGTCCTCCGTCCAATTAGAAAATTACAGGGTTGAATAGGAAACAACAGCAGAGGCTGGAGCTATTGATCACTACTAAATAAAGAAAGTAACTACCAAAACTCTGGCAGAAACGTGACAACTTTACCACTACTTTTTTCTGTGTTATTTAGTATTTTGTATTATTTTGCCTATTTAGATAGGCAAAATAACCTGGAACAAAGGAATAGGACATTTGTGGAAGTGATGAAAAGACAAGCAATGGGCAGCTACTGTTACCCCACAACTCGATGCTGTGTGGATGAATACTGGTGGTGGTGGTGGTGGGGAGGAGGAGAGGAGTTGCATGACAGAATAAATAAGCAATTACATTTAAAGAGCAGTTAGAAGTATCTGATAGGCTCTGTGAAATGCAGGTAAAAGGTATAAATACACAAAAGCAATGATGTCACAATTGTGGATAAGAAGCATTTATTAGCATGTGAAATTGATGATAGGGGAAAAAAAGCACAAAAGCAAAGTATGTTTTTCCTTGTAGCTGAATACGCAGGATAATTTTTTTTTTTCCAACACTGTAATTTGCTCTCTCTCATAACTTTTTCAGTAATTACCAGCCATCAATAGCAGCTAAATCACCCATGACGCTGTCAACCTGCATCACAGGCGACCGGAGGCGTTTGCATCCATAGGAACAGGCCGATTTCCACCATTTCTTACATGAGAATCATGTGATGTGACTGATCTGCAGGCAGCTGCCAGGTTAATCTCATCATGAATTAATCTTTATCTTGACCTCCTCCTGAGAGATCTGGACTTGTGCTGCATCTCTGATGTTGGATGTGCATGTACATGTTGTGTTTGGTATTAGCTGAGGTCCAAAAGCCCAAACCGCCTAATTTCCTGGCTTTGTGCCTGAGTCACATAGATAAATTAGCCCAGCTGCAGCTCACTGTGCAGCCCAACCCTTTGGGAGAGAACTACCTCTGAAAGTCCATCTTATTTATACAGGCATGATAAGCCCTGACGTACAATATACAAGCATCCATATCCCGCCTCATGCAGATGTTAATAGAGGTTTTGCAGTTGTTTTCTATGAGTCAATTAGAGGCATCAAGCACTAGTGCAAAGCACAGCAGGACACATCTGTGCCATGAGATAATGTTTGTAGAACAAATTCGGTTTGTGACGCATTGTGCTAACATCTACCATCAGAGTCAGGACAAGACAAATGTTAATTTACAAGTCATATATAATAGATACTAATGGAGGACACTGCAACTTTAAAATGGAAAAAGTAGTGAAGAAGATCAATCGGTTCAAAATGCACATAATTCAACATTTTTAGCCATCAAATCTGCACCACAGCACACAAGCCAAATGTTAAGGAGCTTTGAGGGCTTTACAATCCACTCACCTGTTGAAAGAATTTGTTTTAGGAACTTGACTTGAACAACAACTTCCCCGTGTGAAAGACAAAGTCAAGAGGGGAGATACAGATGATATAGTTTGTAAAACGAAAAAGCCACTTTTATCCTCCGTTACTTTACATCTTTGTGAAACACCTGGATACATGTGAGCTTTCTGTTCAAGTTCAAACACATTAGTATTTTTCCCATCAGAGTAACTTTTTATTACTCTCTTCTCTGAAGTTTCAGAATAAAACTGATCACAAATTTTCTTGGCAAGCAAATAAAAATGGGGTATTTCCCAAAACATCCCAGAGCACCAGGCTGATCTTCAGTAAAAGGACCTTACACTCCGAGCATAAGTTTGACAGAAAGCCTCCCAGTCAAACCATTAAATGACAGTGGGTGTATTTACTCCATGTTTCCACCCACCGTCCTCTCGACCAGTCCGGCAGGAGACGCGACCCCCTCGACTCAACAAACAACCTCCTCTACAGAAAACTGCCCTCAATCTGTGTTTAATGGTGTGTGAAAATGTGAAGATAGACGGTCATTAGGTGAAACTGACTGATTGGGAAGGCATTAACCCTTTATAGGGAACTCATTGAAATATTAATTTTCTTTTCAGTTCCAGGCTGTTTTAACTACCGTTACACAGATTTTTAAAAATTCCTTATATTAATTATGAAACATAGTTTATATATACTATAGAAATGATGGATCACATATGTTGGAAGCTGGGAAATTAATCTCACTTAAACAGTATTTCACAAAAATGATTACACAAAAACTCCTTTCCCCCCCAAGATTGGTCATTTTCTAAATTTTCAATATTCTAAATGCATTTTTATCAGCTTCATTTTAAATTCTTAACTGCTTGCTCTCCTGTGTTAGTTGCCTTTTGTCTTTTAAATGCCCTATTAATTTCTTCACATCTTGTTTTGTGTCTGTTTAAGAATATGCATATTCTAATGTAATCTTATGTATTTCTTTGCTTTTTTCAAGCACTCAACATTTCCTGAGTGGGTGCTATAGAAATAGACCTGCTTTGCCGTGTGTGCATGTTTACATGAGTGTGTGTACAGTGATTACAGGCACAGTCAGAACTGAGGAAAACACAAGAAAACAGCTACATTTATTGTAACTCATGTACATAAACATCAGGCCTAACAATGTAATGATTTAAAAAAAAAAAAGACATTTTCAATGACTAGAAAATCACAAATTGTATTTTTGTTAGGTGCATTAAAAGTCAAAAATATGAAGTAATCAAACTTGAATTGTTGTATTTATACTTTTAATGCGATAGAACCAGTCTTTTTGAGTTCTATCTCGCAATTCTCATTTACCAAGTGCACGTGTGGTGATTGATGCATCTCATGGGTTACATAGACAACAAAGAATTCTCTCAAAAATACCTGGACATGAATAATAAAGATTTTTCATTTTACCTGAATTAAATGTGCACATAACTGCATTTCATTTTCTTTAATGATAAAAATATATATTCCAAAGCTACATATTTACTCTTTATGTTAAAAATGTCCTATCACACATTTATTGATGTCATTGAGGAAATACTTTCATGCTATGACATACTTACATTCTCTTTACAGAATAACTGCAACTAATATAAGTTTTCATCATGCAACAGAATGCTTTCTGGCACAAAAAAACAAACAAATTAGGAACTAATGGCCATGATCCTCAAGCTGAACAACCTTTAAAAAAGCAAAAGCAAGACAACACATTCTCCTGAACAGGTCCAAATATAGCTGGCTTCAGTATTAACCAAAATAACAAAACAATATGTACAAAATCCTTTGTTAAAGATGATAAAGGAGATAACTTCTCTACATTACTCACTGAGGAAACGTGGCTAAGAAATCCCTTCAACACTTCAGAGGTAAATAACATTTTGAGGTATGAGCGTTCATATAGTCATTATAATATAGTTTGGACTGAGATTATGTAAACAATGATGTCTTACACAATAATATACACAATATCATGTTTCATGTATCAATGTAGAGGTCAAAATATGTATTACTGAAGAAAAATATTATGTACATTACAAGTCTGTGGAAAAGATGTAGGCACACTGAATTGGCACAATATTTTTATAATGTATTTGGCAGATTGAATCCATATTTGGTCCTTAATATTTGTAGTTGTTAATAGCCGTTTTCCTTTCCAGTTCAATTATAATTCCACCATTATTGTTCATATCCACTTTTAACCTCACACTATGTTCAAATCGTCCCTTTTTTTTTTGTGAAGAGTTTACACATCTACAATCAAGGCAAACCCTTTATCAATCCTAGAGTTTTTCTGTGACGCAAAAGAGGCTGACAAGTTGTTATAACCCCAGACATGTAATTAGTTACAGGTGTTACCAAATAACTCTTAGTTACTGCATTCACAGTGTGGACGTCTCTTCATTAACTGAGAAAAACAGCATGATCACAACGACACAATACACACAGTATACTCAGCACATGCACGCACATTTTTAAAAGCATACAAAGCACAAAGCAAGAATCAATGAATAACAATTGAAATTAAAATATAAATAAATACCTTCATACAGTACTGACTGATTGGTCATTCAGTCAGGGATTTAGTTTGCTTGAAGATCTGTAACAACAGAACTGTGAGGAAATACTGTTTTGTCATTAAATACAACTATTAACCATTATGCAAACGTTACACGGGTTTATCTGCCACTTTAACCTAATTAGATCAGATGGCATCACCGACTTTGGAGCCATGTGTCATTGGGGAGCAGTTCCTGAAAATCCTTCTCAAATAAAGTTGCTGTATTTTCATTAATCAGACCACATATCACATTATTATTGGCAGTTGTTGAGTTTGCATGAACAATCAAGTCAGCTTTGGATTGCTGTTAGAATGATAATATGCAGAATATTGTGTTTACACACTGGACCAAATCCAGTTTTTATTGTTTGAAATACAACAATGAATCTGGTTTTCTTGGTGAATATGCTGATAGAGATGCACAGACTGTGTGTAAAGACTCTTTTCTGCAGAGGACATCAGCAGAGACCCAATTTAAAATATTTTACAACTATAAAGCATTGTGTGGTAAATCTTTAACTACTAACTTTGTTGATATTTCCACGTGCATGAAAAACCCAGATAAGGCCCAAGAGACCAAAACAACAGATAAATATGAAGTGTTGGACCGACATCATCCATCCATCCATCCATCCATCCATCCATCCATCCATCCATCCATCCATCCATCCATCCATCCATCCATCCATCCATCCATCCATCTTCGAGACCTTTTGGATCAAAACTCATCCTTCATAATATGGTGATTTCATGTCTTAGAATAACAAAACCAAAGTTGGCATGGTTTTCGATCGACCACAATTCAGTAAAATTAATCAAATGAAAACTTTTTTTGTTTGTTAGTAACATTGTCACTGAAGTGTCCGCCTCACTGTTGTCACGCACTACAACAGCTCTGATTGTTGGTTTTCTTTCGAGTTTAAATATGAAAATATAAACTCCTGGTAACTCTTTAGGATTCAGGACTGTGTATGTGTACATTTCTGAAAACAACTTCGGTGCACTGTGAAATATTATGGTTGTTTTTCTTCTTTCCTCCACTCTGATTGCAGTGCAGTACAGTGGTGTGAAGAGACCTGGAAGAGAGAATTAAAAAAATGTTTAAAGATGGGAAACATGATGATGCTTCATTTGTTTTGACAAGTGTTTGGACCTGCTTCGAGACTGACAAGTCGTCTCACCTGTCTGCGATCCACTTAGCCAGACACCCAGCTGGGTGTGGTCGTTTTTACCCTCTGAGAAAACCCAAGAGAGCCAGTTGCAGGGTCGAAATTAAAGTCCAGTACCCCACCATCCATAAGGGTGTCGTGGAGAACAGACTCCAGGTCACATTCTAACTTCTCAATGGACACACTGTCCAGGTCGCTGGGCAGCCGCTCCTGATGATGATGATGATGATGATGATGATGATGATGATGATGTGGGTGACTGGAGTTAAGTTCCCTGTAGCCGCTGCTGCTGCTGCCGCAGCTGTAGTTGGCTGAGACGTCATTAGTGTGTGCTGGATGTCCCCGGGGCAGCTGCATGCATGTCCTCAGGCTGGTCATCTGAGGAGGGGCCCCTGAAAGACTAGTCAGACTAGTCAGAGGAATCATGTTACAGCTATTCAAGTCCCGTGAGGCAGCAGGGCTCTGGCTATGAATAGCTTGTGGACTGACATGAGGAACTGGGTGACTTTGGGAGGGATTCATCATTTTTATTCCACTGCGACTGCCTACATGGGTCTGACCGTGGTACGTGGGCATTAAGCAATCCCCCCTCCCAACCTCGGACATGGCTGTATTGCGAGAGGGCATCAGGTTCCTACTGGTCTCTGCATCTACATTCAACAGCTCTTTGAGGAGGCCAGCCGGGTTGACATACTGGTTCGTATAAGCCCCAAAGCCTGGTTTAGAATCTGGAAGTGTCTGCATGGGAACAGGAGACAGGGAGTCCATCCTCACCTGTCCATACAAGCACTTACGGTAGTCCTGCGGATGTGTGGTTAAGCCAGTGGAGCCATAGGAGCCACTCTGGAGCATGACAGGAGAATGTGAGGAGTCTGAGCCCAGTGGAGTGTTTTTAGGAGACAGCAGGTTTAGGTTATCCAGCAGATTCTCCATGACGTTTTCTGAGCCACCCTGGCCCATTGATCCAGCCACTTCAGACAGGCTCGGCAAGGTAGAGGTCATCTTGGTCCCCGCCGTCCCAGGATACATTATATGGCCGTCAGGTTCTCCCACATCATCTTGTTCAGGGGGGAAAGGTGAACGACGGCCACTCAGAGTGCTGGCATCAGAGCTGGTGCGTGTCCTAAAGGAGCTCCAGGCCTCTAAGTCCTCATTACTGTGCGAGTTTGGGCTTCCCAGCCAGTTGGAGTACTGGGAACCAGGGCTGCCTGCTCCTCCCTCTGCCCCCTCCTGTACTGCCATCTAAGGATAGAAACCCACAAAAAGGCATCCATAAAGCTACAATTGTATTATTAACGTTCACTAAAATAATCTGTGTTCAGCAGCACCTGAGGCAGAAATATTGAAACCAAAGCTTCCATACCTTTTTCTTTGTGGCCCTTCCTTTGCTCTTGACAAACTTATTGTTGTTGTCCATGGAAGCAGCTCGGCGACGAGGAGACTTTCCGTTCTTTCCTCCTTCTGGGTTGAGCATCCACCAGGAGCTTTTTCCTGTTCCCTCGTTCTGTATGCGTACGAAGCGGCTGTGCAGGGAAAGGTTGTGTCTGATGGAGTTCTGAGTGAAGAAAAGGAGCAAATGAGTGCCATGTTTTGTGTCACAGAAACACTGCAGTTCTGTGAAGGCTACAACTAAAAACTAAACTGAACTAAAAACAGAGCCATTTCAAAGACTATACTTAGTGCAAGTTGGTCAACACGTTCTTCATGAATGGCTGAAACTGTTCAAGCGCAGCTATAGCATTTTTGGTAAAGGACTGAACAGACATGCTATTCAGACAAATACTGGGCTGTACAGTATTTGTTACTAAGTATCAGAGGTGATGAAAAGACACACATTCTTCCCTTGAGCTCAAGTGTGCAGTGGGTCGAGGAACCCTGAAGCTATGAGCAGCTATGGGCAAAGGCAGGTTACGCCCTGGACGAATTCACTGCAGGGCAAACACACAGAGACAGACAGGCACACTTATACTTAAACCCAGAGAAGGTTTTGGGCCACCAATTAATCCCAAAAGCATTTTGTGTTTTTAGACTGGGGAGAAAATCATGAGTACCTGGAAAATACCCACGTGTGCACCAGGAGAACATGCAAACTCTAAAACAGTGATGGAAGAGTGTGAAACTACACTAACTTAGAGGATATTAATTCAATGAGTAGAAAAATTCTATCACTGTCAAGAAAGTACAAATTCTGTTTGATGTGAATTAAAACAGATCATCAGCATAAATGACAATAATCTTTTCTCCAAAAACACAGTAATCAAAGGAAAGCAACCATAAGTAGAGACACTAATTACTGAGACTCATCAGGGTTTGTTTGTTTTTTTGAGTTTGACTTTCAGTGGATCGTTCTGATAAGGAGCAAAAACCTTCTCATGTAATGAAAGTGAATCAGAATGATGATTTGTGATTTTGATGCAATTTTTCATAGTGTCACGTTTTTATCTGAGCTGTTTGACATTAAATCAATCATCATTTTAACAGCCATTTTACTGTCAGCTAGATTTCGGTTTACCTTATGAGTCAATGTTGATCTGTTTTTAATTATTTCTTAAATAATCTTGATATAAATATGACTCACTTTGAGAGGTCCTATTTTAGATTTTATTAGAGTGGTCATCCTACACCCTTCTCACCACAGGTTTTAATTCCATGTTTCCTTTCATGTTTCCTGTGATCCCAACCAAGTTTTATCTGCTCGCTGCTATCCCACCCTTTCAGCAAATGCAGAAAAGAGACTAAATATAGATGTGAAAGACACGCTACAGGAAAAAAAAAAAAAAGCCCAGATCAGAATCAGTACGGCTGCTGGTTATGCACATAAAGACACTATTTTGTTTGCACCAAACGTTGACAATAATGTTACTGAAAGAGCTAATTCAAATAACTGGTTTTAACCATTGTGTTCCCATTTTTGTATGTGGTCATATTCGTCCTTGTCCTGACATGCATACACCTAAAGCCTCATTCAGTCCATTTTTTTAATGCTACGTTATGAAACCCACAAAGGACACAGAGGCGCCTCCTGTGGTAATTCTCTCAGGAAGAGAAAACAACGTTGGTTATAGGACAGAAAGACGGCCGTACAGGAAAAAGATGCGCTGCACAGCCCGATCTCTTCAGACCTCATATGAAACTTGCTGTACTGGATGTTGTGCAGAATGAAAGACCAAAGCGTAACACAACGTGCTGCAAAAAGGGAATTTCCCCATAATGCCCATGTGAGCGAGAAAGCAGCTCCCTGCAGTTAGTGAAGCCAGATGTCCCCAACCACAGGATTCAACTGGGATAGACAAAGCATGAAGATAAAGACATTCCCATTCAAAACACTAGATGGATTGTCTGAGAGTGCGTCTGATGTGTTGGTCTGGGGGAACGTCAGGCTTTTGTCAAGAAGATGACATATTCAGTTAACATTCATATGATAGAATTTGTTGTTTTTTTTTTTTATTCTAATGCTTTTACATTTAAGCATATTGTAACTCATAACAAAAAATATAATTAAGTACACAAAGAAATATTCATAATAAGAACAAACTTTTTCTGTGTCTCTTTCCGAACAAAAACGCTGAACCACCACTTCAAACTGAAACTGTACATTAGCATAGAGAGAAGGCGGGGGTCTGTGCAAAATGAGAATGTTTAACTGAAAAGAGAGTAAGGGGAGGTCGCAGAGTTTAAAGCAAAGATGGGGAGGGCGGCAGAGTGAGATGTTTTTGCCGGCAGCGCTGAGGTCAATGAGTTCAGTGTGTGTTGCAGGGTCCGCGCTGACGGAGACATGCAAACAGGTTGGATGGAAAAGGAGCACAAGGAAGAAGAGAAGCATCAGATGTGACACGTTGGACCTGCTTTTGTGACTCACCATAAGAGGCCCCTCACCACCACCTTCACTACACCACCAGAACCAGACTCCTCCCCCCCCTTAGACCAACTTTGAAATGAGGCTTCCTGTGTCAGAGGACATCCTACACAGGCAGCCTGAAGAAACTCGAGGTGAAGTTAGCACTTACTGCAAAGTTACAAAATGCAGATGTATGTTCATTTGATTTGTAACTTTTTACATGATTTCACTCTGTAAATGAACACAGGAAATGAATCATTCATGGAGAACATGAGATCTCAGCACTGTGCTGCCAAACTCAGTCTGCAAACCAGTTTTAGTCGACCAACCAAATACCAGGTCTTAACTTATACAAGGTTGAGATCAGTGGTGATATGCAAATATCTGCAGCCTCTGATTAGTGCCCACAATAGATCATGCACTGCATGACTGGACCCTGGAAAGGGGCATTCTCTACTGGGTCTAGGATAATCCCTGTCTGAGACAGACCTCACCTCAGCCAAAGAGGACAAAAGACATCCCCTGCCTCACTAATTCTGGAGGTGCCCCACTCGCACATTATTTCACTGAAAGCCTGACCCAAGGTGGCCTATGTGTTTCATTGTTGCTCAACTTCTTTACAAAGTGCATTGTTACGGCTCCCACTTTAAACGGACTTTGAAGCAGTAAATTATGGACACCTGTAGCTGCATTAAGGCTGATCTGAATGCAAAGCATTAAAAAAAATCTATTTGCTCTCTATTGACCTTTCTAGACGACTGGGGAAGTTCCCAGGCACAGATTATGATGGCTTGTAAACTGTTTGAGAGGGAAGAACTTTTCATCAATTAGAGCCGTGCTTCAAACATAAGCCTTTGCTGGACTTAAGCATGTCAGTTCTGAATTGTAACATAATGCTCCTTTGCCTACACCATCTGCTCCTCTTGACTTGAGGACAAAATACCTCGCAACGCTGCATCTGGTTTAAAGTAGTGCCACAACGTCACATACAGGTCCAAGGTCAGCTGGTACAAGAACGACTGACATGAAGGACTGACTTCAGACTAAATCTATTTTCAGTTTGCCCTTAAAAACACTCGGCAGATGACAGGAGATTTTCTAGGGTCCCGCATGGCCACTATAGAACTTGATTGTACAGAAAACCCGCACTGGAGTATCATCCGAGATGGTACAATTTTCATAAGGCAACCCCAAAGTCTGCGATCAATACAAGGAAAACAAACTACATGCAGTGTGAAGTGTCACTTCCTTCTCAACTTCAAAACAATCCCATTGACACAGCTGCTGTTTCTTGTGTAGTGAACCATGAGCTTAGCAGTAACGGTCGCAGAGTAAGTCAACAAACAGGGCCCGGTCGCAGGAACAGGTGCAGCCACAGTGAAAGTGGCCTCACTTAAAAGTGGTCAAAAACATTTTACATAGCGCATCAGACACAACCACAGACAGGACAGAGGATCTCCCAAGAGGCCGACTGCTGGGGACCAGCTGCTTCCTAAATCATGCTATCAATGACGATGACCGATATTTAGTCAATAATGAAGAACACTCAAGCAGAAAGACTGAATATGAATTGGATATGTACAGTATAACCTATGGGGTTGACATATATATGGGGAAGCATATCAAACAATTGAATATATCTCAATATTCCATTGACAACGTGATGGGGAAGTGCAGCAATCTCTACTGCTGCCTGTAACCACAAAGAGTTCAGCAGTGGCAAACCTGTTGACCACATTCATGACCCAGTTTGGTTGAATTTGATAGACTTTTGCTAACTGCTTATTTACAAAACTCAGAACGTTAAAGTAATGAGTGATTTAGATTTTGAAATACACTTAAAATCGGGAATTTATCCATCTTCAATACCTGGTTTATCTAGTATCGGTTGTGAGACCTGGACCATTTAACAGCAAAAACTGGACAAAAGTTCATCACAGGGATGAACCATGAACACATTCACACATGTATTCAGATAGAAAACAGAAAATGTCCAGAGAAAACCTGTGCATGGTAACAACATGCAAAGTCAGAAATGCACTAACAGTGCCAACCACCACGAATATGTATGCCATGAGTCTAAACCCACTTCATTGATTAAAAACTCTGACAGAAGTATTAAAAATTCTTACCAATGTTAGCAATCAATTTGGTTTTAATCAATAATTTTAGAAAGGAACGTTTGTGCCGGTTTGTAAAATATCATCAATCATTGCCCTGCAGCCTGTTGCTGCATATTTCTTAAACTTATCAAATTAGAATACTGTAGAAAACAGGCAACATAATGCAATTATTTGCTGCCTGTACACATACTTCGTATCAGCACACTTCTTTGCCACTTTATTTTCACTTTAGAGTTTAAATACAAAACGGCACAGCTGAATCAGAACAGCAAGCAACTCCAAGGACAAAGCATTCAGATATCTCGTGTAAATATGAGAATTAGACGCCACTTGCAGAGATTACAGTAGAAAGACAAGCCACTTCCTGACAGTGTCTTCCTGTGCACCCCTCCCCTCCCTTGTTTCTCCTTTGACCCAGGACGCACAAGCGAAGTTTGAAAAGCGAGTGTGGGACCTGGGTTGTTTTTCTTTTTCTTATTTTTTTTTTTGCTATAGGGCGGTAAAAAGGCGATCAATGCTGCAGAGGAAGAAGACGAGTGCTGTAGTCTGTTGTGTGGATAGCGTATTGCCTCTTCATGGCTCCGTTCACAATGCAGGCTACTTCATGAACACTGAGCATCAAACTGAGTGACCTACTTCTGCAAAGGCTTCAAAGTGGGACCCTGAAAAGGAAAGGAGAGCTTTGTGTTTGGGGTTCAGCTTTAGAAAAGTAATATGAAAGTAATATGAGCAGAAAAACACACATGCATATTCACTAATACGAGACTGATCTGAAGCCTAATGTTTAATCTTTCTTAGCCTCTAAAGTGTGCAAAGA